>PVJD01006919.1:0-91251 GCA_004026545.1 Mormoops blainvillei | reverse complement strand
CTGTGTGAACTCAATGGTTGCTGCCTTATGGGGGATGTTTCAACACCAGGATCCTAAAAGCTACTCTCTCAGTTCTCTCCCCAAAGTCTCCATCCCCAGTCTCTTCTCAAGTATCTTTAGCCTATTCTCCCCCCGCCCCTGCCTTTTCTAGGACCTACTATTTGGGGCTGCAACTCTGCACTCAGCAGTCTGGCTTAGGTACCACAGGGCCAGGACAGAGATCCTCCGGGGGGCGGGGCTCTTGTTCCTTCCCAGGCTGCAGCAGCTCAGGGGAGTGGTCTGCCTGAACAAGATGGCTGCTGCCAAATGGGCAATGACCAAGCACCGGGATCCTGGTGACTACTTTCTCAGTTCTCTCGCCATAGCCTCTGTCCCCAGTCTTCTCGGGGGTCTCTAAACTACTCTGCCCCTACCTGTGCTGGATCCCAGAGTAAGTGGTTGCAGATGAAAATTTATGTGTTGGTCCTTGAAATGTTTCTTTCAGTCTCAAGCCACCCATCTCTGGCAGAGAGCAGCCCTGCTGCCTTTCGCAGCTGGGTGTTGTCTGTGTAGTTTTGGGGCTCCGGTGCTGTAGGCTGAAGATCCTTGCTTAGGGTTTAGACCCCACTCTTTTCAGGGGAATCCAACTGGTCACTTAAAGATCCCTCTGGCGCTGCCACCTGAGGGTGTCCAGCAGCCTTCTTATGTCTCCACCGCACTCCTTACCAGTCAGGTTGTGCTGAACTGATTCTTCTGTCTGTCTGAGGTTATAAGGCTTCTCTCTCATTATTGTTCAGTTGTTTGTTCTGGGTGATTTCTCCACAATTTAGTTGTAATTCCAGATTGGTCCTGGGAGGAGGTCAGTATGTTGTTTTTCTTTTAATAGGTATCTTTACATCATCCTTCCAATCAACCCAGTTAAAATGTTTCTGATTTGGGGTTTGAGTAACTGGATACTCATTTTAGTTTCTTATTATCAAAATTTACTAAGGAGGAGGGTCTCTCTTTTACTCCACCATTAATCAGGTTGTTGGACTTATAAGGACAGGCTCTGTTTACACTGGAGAGACAATTCATAGCTGATGGAAATGAGATTGTGAGAGCCATTACTGGGAAGTCAGAGAGAAAACAAATGTAATGAATAATGATTCTTTAGAAAAATGTGGTTCTTAAAAGTAATCCGAATAATCTCACTCTGAATATTGCAGCGAGACAGTATAAGAGAAAAGTAAAATGTTCTGTAGAATACCTCTTTTCATTTGAGTTCAATAATAATATCAGTAACTTTTGAAAACTAGAGTTTTCAAGTACTTTGTGGGAACCACAGTCATGTCCTGTCACTCTGGCGACACATGGGAAGCACAATTCTGTCTGAGTTCTTTTTAACTGTGATATCTGAGTGCATGATCCACAAGGCTTGAAAGAGTTCTTCCCAACATGGTGACAGTCCGTCTTTCTTAGAGAATATCTGTATGTAGATAAAATGTCAGGGTCCATAGAGGAAGATACTTCCATATCCTTATGACTTTTAGTCTCAGGGTTTTGGGGAAGAGAAACATCCTTTTGAGGTCTGACAGGTATGGTTCAGTTGATTGGGTGTTGTCCTGTGAAAGTTAGATCCCTGGCAGGCAGCATGCAGATCAATGTTTCTCTCACACGTCGATGTTTCTCTCCCTCTCTTTCTCCCTCCCTTCCACTCTCTCTAAAAATAAATAAAGGAAATCTTTTTAAAAAATTAAAAAAAGAGAAAGACCCTTTTAAGCAATGAATATGATTATGATTTTGAGATGATTAAAGGCAGCGTAGAGCATGGTCTTAGACCAACATTTACTGGATCTTCCAAACAAATCCAAATGAAGAGATCCACACTTCCATGTGGGGGTCATTCTAACAAGGCTAACAATTATTCAATTAATTCAATATGAATCAATAAATATGTTAAAAAGTTATTTAATTTTATATACAAGTTACTTAAATATATGATTGACACACAAAAGCTGCATGTTGAAATAAAGAAGATTAAGAAATAGTTTTCAAATTTGTAAACTTTTTACAAATAGAATTGATAAAATAAAAATAAATATCTCTTCAAACACTAAAACTCTGCTGTATAAAGACATCATTATATGTAATCAGTATGTAAGAACATTTACCATTAGAAGGATTGTACCGGATATTTTTTCCTCTTCCATTAAATAGCATTCTCCCTTTCTCCCCCTCACCATAGGTTTTGTTGTTGTGGTTGTTGTTTTTTCTTTGTTACTTTCTCCCATGTTAGACAGGTCCTTTTATGTGTGCATGTATGTGTGTTGGAGACTTGGGAAAATGGATAAAGAGAAACAACAATAGAGAAGAAAATGAAAATAGAAGATGAAAAAAATTCAGGACAAGGCTGTAGGATAAACTTTAATGGATTTTGAAAGTGCACTATACAGAAGCATCTGTGAAATATGACAAAAATAAATTTGAAAATATTTTAAAGAATGTAAATATTTTACTGCATTCTCTTTAGAATATTTGGCAAATGCATGTCTAACAAGTTAAATTAAAATTACTTTTTAGCTGCTGGACTTTTTTTTTTTTTTTGAGTACATAATTGCTGAAGTCCTAGACCACATCAATTACACAATAGATTACAATACAATTTTTCAAGCTAGATCAGAACATCATTCTGGTTTAGTAAAATTGTGTCTGTCAATCAGAAGAAACACTGTAACAGGATAATGTAAAACTTGTTTCCTAAGGTGTAATGTTACCCCACTCTGCTCTTGATTATGCCAGAGATATGGGGGGGGACTTTCATCTTCTTTGCCAAGACATAGAAATATAATATTTCTGTTTGTGTCTGTATATAATAAGGACATTGATTCCCCTATTGATATGTTAGGCCATACTATTTTAGTTATGTTTTATATTCTTGCCTTTTCTTTTTTCCCCACAGCTTTATTGGAGTATAATTGAGAAATAAAGTTGTATATATTTAAACTGTAAAATGTGATGGTTTGATATATGCATTCTTGCCTTTTCTTTTAACTTTCACATAAACATAAAGTTGAAATGCATATTTATTTTCAAAATATGTGCTTAGGAATGTAGCTATTACAGAAGTAAAAAAGAGATTCATAGGCTGTTCCATAGACTATCCAAATGAAAAATAGGCAACTGTGAGTCCTATAAGACTATGCGTTTTCCTTGTTACATTAGAAGTACAATCTGATGTGAAGAATCTATGTAGACATCCCTCTGAACACCACAGAAGAAACACAAAAAGACATGCATCCACAATCATAAGACAAAAGACTTGAACATTCAGACATTTAGATTAGAAGCATAATTATCCTATGTTTTGTGATTTCTACCAACATATTTGTATTTGATATTAGCAATCACTCTCTATTCTGTCAGACTTCTATAGCTGATTTGGTGATAACTGTTGAGCAGAATACCCTGAACTGGTTATCAGTTCCAAGGGAGTAGGGCACCATGCACCAGTTGCCAACCCCAGGGTAAGATTCCAACTATAAGGAGGTTAGCAAAAGTCATCACAATGCCAGGCACCAGGATTAGAAGCCCAAGAACGTCTGCCCACTTTATCTTGGTATCAGAGTCAGCAAAATGAACACAACTATGTCCAACACTGGATGGAATAGCAGTTTACTTATGTGGAGAAGAGACAGAGCCAGATCAGCTTCAAGAATGGGCTTTGGTGCCTCTTGTGCCACAGTCCAAAGGACCCTATCATCTCTCTGCAGAATACAGATGTAACAGTAGAGATGACCATGTGTCATATGACACATGCTTTAAGCAGAGACAAGAGAGCACTTACTGAGCCTGAAACAGGAAACTATATTCCCATTCAAGGGAATAAGCCTGGCAGAGTTTGTGAGGTCTTTTCATCTCCTGGTGAAGAGGTATTCCAGGCACAAGGTCTATTCTACATAGCTGAGTGGTGACCATATGTCTGTGTGCACAAAACCGCCTTCCCAACAGAGATAATCAGACTTAATGTGTCTCTAATAAGTTCAAATTGATACATAAATTCTAAAAAATTCAAACATGCTTTGCTAATTTGTCTGTTTCCTTGAAAATAAAAAAGATCCTTGCCATTGATACTATGCAAGTAATCACTAAAAATATGTATATTTAGTAATCACTAAAAATATGTATATTTATAGTTAGGGCACCCCACATAAAATAAATATGTTATGAATGGCTAAAATAGAGAAATAGCGTAGATCATTTCTTTTTATTTAGTAGACTCTGTGTACTTTCAATTTGTTTGTTTTGTTTTTATGCAGTATCATAATATAAAAAAATGTGACCAACAAAAACAGAATAGATAGAATGTTTGTTTTTTGTAAATCTGATAGACGTTAAATAAGCCAGATGCAAAAATGAGTAATTCAAAAACGAAAACTTTAAGTAATGAAAAACATTTGGATAATCATTAGTAATCAGATAAATAATCAGATGCTATACTGACAAATTAGAGAAAGAAAAATGATTGTAAACAATCCTATAAACATACTGTATGTGTATGTAACAATGTAACTTAGATCACTACAACAGAAGAATAAAAATATAAAATATAGAGGCTGAGATGCACGCACACAAACTTCACAGTTTGGTTTACGACTGAATGAAAAACTGAGTCTCTCAAGTACCCAAATATTTTTTGATTTTTAGGGTTTACCTTTGCCCAGTGATTGACGATGGCACACCATTACTTTAGCTTTCCAACATGCAAATTGGGAAAAGAGGAAAGTCATGTTCTTTCTTTTTAGAAGCTTGGTTTCTAAATATCAAACACTTGTGCTCATAGCCCATTGGCCAGAACCTTGTCTTATGGCCATATCTAATTTCAAGAGAGGCTAGTATATGAACATTTTAGCCTGTCAAACATGTGCCTTTGCGATGTTCAGTTACTATAGAAGAAAGCAGACAAGGACTTTGCAAAGTGCAAATAGTTTCTCATCTCTCTATAAAACGACCCCCTTGCATGTAACATGGGTGCTATTTTCTGGAAAACATGAACCAATAAACCAAGAAATAAAGAAGTTAGACATTTTTCATAGAAATTCTGTGGACCTATCACAGAGAAAACAATGAAAAGAAAAATTGTTAAAAGATATTCATGATAACTTTAGTATAATATTGTAAGCAATCAAATATCCAACAGTAAGTAGTGCTCATGTGTGGCCTGATATATCAGATAGTCGGTGTGCTAATTTGGACGGATTTGAATTTTAGATTATATAGGCTACTATAAAATTATCATTCAGTCCATCCAATATTCTCCCTGAGCCTCAGTTTCCTCATTTGTAGAAAGAAGATAATAGTTTTTGGAGTGAGCACTAATAATATTTATGAATGTCAAGAACCTGACAAATTGTATATATGGAATATACATTCAATTTAATTCAATAATTGAACAAAACAACAATTATATAATGTTGAGAGAAACTATTTTAAGAGAGGGCTCATTTTGAATCAGGTTTCTAAATTTTATGGAATGTGTGAGAAAAAGATACACACACAGACACAGACACACCAATACACAAAATGCAAATTATTTTAGATCATTTGTATAAAATGGTATTAGTTTTATATTATTGTTTCCTGATAGTGTGATTATTTTTGAATAAGCAAAAACTACTATCTCATCAAAATCATAGAATAGAGCCCTGGCTGGTGTGGCTCAGTAGACTGAGTGCTGGCCTGCGAACCAAAGGGTCACTGGTTAGATTCCCAGTCAAGGCACATGCCTGGGTTGCAGGCCAGGTCCGCAGAAGGGGCCTCATGATTGCAATCACACACTGATGTTTCTCTCCCTTTCTTTCTCCCTCCTTCCCTCTCTGTTTAAAAATAAATTTAAAAACTTATAGAATAGAAATAATTTCCTTATATTAAATGTTTATCCTTTTGTAATAGATACTTCTTTCAATTTCTTGGATTAACACGATTCTTAATGCCATTTTACTATACAAATAATTACTCAGAACATAAAATGTTTACAGTGTAATTTTTAATGTGGAGGGATAACATTTGATGTACCTTATAAATGCAATTATAAAAAGAGGCTTTCCTCTAGATGAAAATGCACCATTTCAAATAAAGGAGTGATCTTGGTTTTCTGGTGGATATCTTCCCTACATGCTACTATTATATACGTTCTTCCTATTCTAAAAGAGTAGCATATATTACATTATAGTTTAAGAACAATCACAATAGCCCTGGCTGGTATGGGTCAGTGGATTGAGTACCGATCTGTGAGCCAAACGGTCACTCATTTGATTCCCAGCCAGGGCACATGCCTGGGTTGTGGGCCAGGGCCTCAGCAAGGGGCACACAAGAGGCAACCACACATTGATGTTTCTCTCACTTTTTTTCTCCCTCGCTTCCCCTCTGTCTAAAAATAATAAGTAAAATCTTTAAAAAAAAAGAATAATCACAATATACCTTTTTTCTTTCCAAACCTAAGAAGATTTGGAAAGAAAAGTAAAACATTTAAAGAAATGATTGGTGCCATTGATGGGCAGCAATTCTCCATTTCTAGTAGTTTACATTAACACTTTAATCATTATAATTTATGTCTGCATTTGTAGCTATCCAAAATGAGTAAAACTTTGCACTTAAGGCCATAAAAAATTTAAACATGGTTAGTAAAAATTCATGTTAAGGAAATAAAGTTCTAATGTTGGCAATTTTCCATAAAACAATGTGTAAAAAATGTTGAGTTTTTTTTTGCTTTTGTTCATATTGGGGAGAATATGCATATAGGAAGAGATTAGCAAAGGTTTCAATGCACCTGGGAACCATACATACTCTTTATTTCACTGTCTCAAAGCGACTGGCTTTGGTAAAAAGTTTAGAAAAATAAAATATCCTTAATTATCAATATGGGACATTATTTTTTTTGAAGTAAATTTTATTTTTAAAACCGTGTAATATATATGCTCTAATTAGGTATAAAGGCACTATTCACTTAAAAAAAAAGGTAATCATCTACCTAAAGTTGTGGTTCATATTCAAGAGTCTCCTTTCTCTCAATTATTGTCATCCTCAAGCTCTTTCGAGCTTTATTTGACGGAATTTTTAAAATGCTGAAAACTGAAATTTCTAAACGTCTGAAGCATGGTTGTATCTGATTTTTTTCATAAGTGCCAGTATAAAGTGTTTCCCATCAGAACTCATGAGAATTTATCAGTACTAATCTACTCTTTTTTTCCTGATGCTTCCAAACTACTGAAAGCTCCTAATTTGCCCGTAATTAACCTCCTGAGAATAGCAGTCCTCATGTATCCTAGGGAGTAGCCACATCTCTCTATTTTCAGCTTTCAACCTCCCAGTTTATTTATGGTCTGTGTTTCAGGAATAGGGCAAATTATGTGGTAATAAACACTGAGGGTTTTGTGGTAAAAGTCAAAATTGTACGGACAGCACACATCATGTGGAGAGGCAGTTTGCTGTGGTCAAGAACAGATGAGTTAGGTTTGGGCCTGATTCTACTTACGGGCTTTTGTGATGTTAAGAAGGTTATACAATCTTTCTTGCCTTAGTTTCTATGTTTATAATAACCTTATGAGGATTTTTTGAGGACTAAAGGAGTTCATGTCTATGAGGTCCTAAAAATAGCACCTGAAACACAGGCAGAGTAAACTCTAGATAATTGTGCTTATTGTTATAATAACAAAATTTTATTTTGAAACTATAGACATAAATAAAATTGGTGTAGAGGAAAAACAAGAAAAGTAATTGATATAATAACTGAGTAAATTATTTTCCAATATAATAAGAATGTTTTCAAAAGAGGAAAACCCAGAGTGGGTTAAGAAGTTCAGGGGGAAAAAAAAGAAAAACGTGTTTCATAACCATATGATCAAAATGAGCATAGAGTACTCACGTACTTTAATATAAACATTAACACACTTGATATTTTCATTAAAATTATCCCTCTCTTCAATTAGAACACATTTTAGAATAGGTATAATTGGCATCAAACTATGAAATAGCAATATGTAAATATTATTAAATATATAAGTTTTATATTTATATTATAATGAAATATTATAATCAATGATATCATGACTATTTCTTTAAGTTGTAGTTCTTACAGTTTAAAACAAAGGTACCTGTCAACTAATATTAGTTCATAACTTTTTTCCAACTTTAGTAAAAAGTAACTGACAGGACATGTAAGTGTAAGGTGTACAATATGATGATTCAATTATTACACTAGGGTTAGTTAATACTTCCATCACCTCACATAATTATTATTTATTTTTGTTGCAAGGGCATTTGAGCTCGCCTCTACAGCAACTTTCAAACATATAATACAGCTTTGTTAATTATAATTACCATGCTGCACATTAGAGCTCCAGAACTTACTCACGTTCTACTGGAAATTTTACACACTTTGATCAATATTTTCTCATTTCTATCACCCCCAACCCCTGGCCACCACACTTCAACTCTCAGTTTCTGTGAATTTGACCGTTTTCCCCCCACATGTAAGTGATACTATACAGTATTTGACACTCCCTGTCTGACTTATTTTACTTAGCATAGTAACCTCCATGTTCATTCATATTGTCACTAATGGGATTTTTTCTTTTTCATGATTAATAATATTTCATTCTCTATATAAGACATTTTCTTTATCCATTCATCTGCCAGATGGTATGTAGGTTGTTGCCATAACTTGGTTATTGTGAACAATACCCCAATAAAAATAAAAGTAATATTATCTCCTTGGGGTACTGACTTAATTTCATATATATAGTGGTTCTATGTTTAGTTTTTGGAGGACCCTCCATACTGCTTTCAATAGTGACTGTAGAAATGCACATTTCTATACCATGCACGATTCCTTTTCTTCACATTTTCACCAATATTTAGCTATCTTTTTTTTTGGTAATAGCACTTCTAACATGTGGGAGGTGATGCTTCATTGAGATTTGGATTTGGATTTTCCTGATAGTAATGTTGAGCATCCATTCATCACCTGTTCTATGTGCCGGTCTTCTGTGGGGAAAAATGTCTATTCAGCTCCTCTGTCAATTTTTAAATCAGATTGTTTAATTTTATTTTTTGGCTATTGAGTTGTATGAGTTCCTCATATATTCTGGATATTAACCCATTAACAGATATATGATTTGCATATATTCTCTCCCTTTCTGTAGGTTGGCTTTTTATTTCGTTGATCATTTCTTTTGTTGTGCAGGGATTTTGCTTTTGTCACTTGTGATTGCAGGTACAGTCAAACCGTTCCTCTAACCTCTCCTCTGCATCTTAACACTTGTTCTGCTCCAGTGGAGATCATGGTGGGTGATTTTCCAAGGGAATGCTCTCTAGAGGCCCCAGTGTGTGACTAAGAGAGGGCTAGAGGTGGTTTGTAGACCACTGCAGGGTCCACAGCTTGAGCTGATACTCTCAGGCCAGCTTCCCGACCTGAGTGGGCCATATTCCTGCTGGGGTCCTTGATGTGTGGTGCTGGATCTCACAAGGTCACTTTTGTCCCTGTATGGATATTGAATTTTTGTGCTGGGGGGAATGCTATGGCAGATGTCTTATTCAGCTGTGTTGCTGTTGTCACAGTAGTAGTTGATAGATATTGACTAATGGTAAATATACATATCTCCACTAAATAACCTTATCAAATGTTTTAAATCCATAAGAAAAACTGAGTTCTAGACCAAAATTCATGATTTTTAAAAAAATATTTTATTGTTGTTCAATTACAGCTGTCCCCCTTTATACCCGATTTCTCTCCTCAGCCCAGCTCACCCCCCAACATCCAATCCTCCCCCCATATTGTCCTTGTCCGTGGGTCCTTTATACATGTTCTTTGACTTGACCCTTCCCTTTCTTTCCACCATTATCCCTCTCTTCCCTCCCATCTGGGCACTGCCAGTTTGTTCTTTATTTTCATGTTTCTGGTGTTATTTTGCTCACTTGTTTGTTTTGTTGATTATGTTCCACTTACAAGTGAGATTATATGGTATTTGTCATTCACTGCCTGGCTTATTTCTCTTAGCATAATGCTCTCCAGTTCCATCCATGCTTTCGTGAAGGGTAGGAGCTCCTTCTTTCTTTCTGATGCATAGTATCCCATTGTGATTTTTTAAAATGATAGATGTTTTAAAAATATATAATGAGAAAAACAGCCATAGGATTAAAATTTAAAAAGAGATGTAGGAAGAGTGTATAGGCCAGGAGGGTGCCTAGGATATGCTCTCAAGAAACCCCAGCATTCAGAGGAATCTCAGAAGAGGAGCCTATGAAGAAGACACAGGGTGGCTGAGTAAAAGGCAAAGGCATACAAATCAAGGCTCAGGTGAAGAGGCATCTACAGAAAAGGTATTACAATGAGAGTTGTAGGTTAATTCTTCCATCATACATATTTTAAACCCCTGTTGTGTTTCATTGATATGCTCAGCATTCAACACAGTGAACAAGATAATTGTACTAAAGAAACCTATAATCTATAAAAAGGAGCGCAAATTGTTAAGAAAGTGGAAAGGATTTGTGTCCACTAAATTTGGTGGTAATGCATATATACTTAAATTTTGATTAATGAATGAATGAATAAAGTCATTAATTAAAAAAAATTTTATTGAGTACCCGTTATTTTCCTGGCACTGCTCTAGATACTGAGAAAGCTGCAATAAACAGAACAAAGTTGCTTCTTCAATGAAACTTTCATTAGATAGGCAACCCAGGCAATAAAACAAGTAAATATGCAAGAAGATAATATGCCTCATGGTTTCATGGACCTTTAAAATAATGAAGCAGAATGAGAATAAAAGCCAGAAATAAGGAGAGGGTTTGATTTTCTGTTATATAGGGTGATCAGTGAAGTCCTTTCCAAAATGGTGATTAATGAGCAGGGAGCTCCTGGAACTGAAAGATAAATGGATAGAAAACATAGCAATAGCAATAAAAGAAAACAATAATTACAAAGGACCTGAGAAAGACCTTGCTAGACTGGTGCAACATAACTTTTTTTATCCACGCCTCATTATATCACACTGCACTTTATACTCCAGAAATGTTAGGTTTTATGTTATTGTTTGTTGTTTTGCCTTTTTATATTTTTTCAGAATACTCTTCCTATCTTGAATGGTCTTCCTCCCAGTCTTCAAACCATTTTGTCCAGGAAGACTTCTTAGAATTCAAACAAAAAAATAATATTTAAAATACCATTTAGACATCCAATTCTTTACTAACAAGTTCCTTAAGATTATAATTATGCTTTATCCATTTTTACATCTATGGCTCACCTATGGTACACTACAGCATCTTGGGGATACATGGCACATGGAATATTGTAGGTACTTCAATATATCACTGACCAAACTATATGCTAAGTCATGTTATCAAAAACTATGTATTTTTAAATTATAAAACTATAATGCATTCATGCTTAATGCAGTTCTTAGAGCTATTGAATACTTACTGTATTCTAATTTAGTATTTTATATTCTTCATATGTATTATATTTTTAAACCTCAAAATAAAAAAATAAATTGGAAAAGAAAGAACAATGATACTTGTTCTTCTAGAGCACAGTAAGAAAGAAACATGAAAACAAGAAATATAGATAAAACTTCAATCAAGAAAACTTCTAACTTTAACTGCACACAATTTTCAATCAGGAACTTATCTTCCTGCTTCATAAACATGCTAAATTAGGAATGAGATGAATGTATAGCTGAAAACAAAATAATGTATCATTTTACTGTGAGTTTACACAGCTTCAAAGAGCAGATGTTTTGGTTCTACCAAACTGTGGTTGACAAATTTGCTAGCAGTGGGAGTGGAAAATTAGTTTTCATTTTTAGAAATTATTTGATAGCAGAATTTACAGACCTTTGCTATTTATCACATTGATTAAAAACTGTCATTTGTAGCATTTATAGTCTTCAAGTGCATGTCAAAACAGTTTCTAGCCAATTCAAATGCTTTTTTTGAAAAAGGCATATGAAACCCAACCAGGCTATATACATTTTCTTTTCTTAGGCAATGCATCAACACTATGCAGTAAGGTATATTCTAAACAGTATTGAGAATTTCACTGATTAAATTTGGAAAGATCCTTATCTATAATTTACAAACTTAGAAAGACATTTAGAACCAAAGATAAATATAAATAGGTAAGAAATATTGCCTTGAAGTATCATGATTAAATGGCTACAATTTTCATAAAAGCCGCAATAACTCTAACCTATTTATCCCATGAGAACAAATCTTCATTTCACGGGGGGGAAAAAAACAGAAAAAAATAAACAAAAACCCAGATCATTCATTAAAGCTTGCGAATTGGTAACTGAATTTCCATGAGGATTTCTCATCCTTACCAAGAGTTTCTTTTAGGGATACTAGAAAGGACCAGGGGAGGAAAGACTCCACTTCCCCTCAATCATTTAGTGTTAGGATTTCCTGTGAGCTGACTTACGCATGCACTTTATTGAAAAGCAAAACTCTTAAACACATTGTATATTTTCAGTCTTTCTTTAATTATTTTTTTGTCGTGTTGTTTTTTTTTATTACTGTTCTTCAGTTACAGTTGCTTCATCTTTTCCCCCATTGTTCTCCCCTGCCCCGTGTCCCTCCCACAGTCAGTCCCTGTCCTGTCATCCACCCCCATAAGTCCTCTGGCAGAGCTCTTATTTCAAAGAAGAGGATTGTACCTAGATGCTTTCTGATACATACATTTTAATAATACATTTATACATTTTAATAATAATCATTTTTGACTAGTTTAAATATTTAAACTCATTTAGTGTGATCAGTTTGCATTGTATATGAACAGTATTTAAATGAGCTATATTATTATATACCATATATATACCATAATAATATATTTATATAGCATATATGTCACATTAATATATTTTACATGCAATTTATATACCATAAAATATATTATGAACATATTAAGAACTAAGACCCAAATTATTGTTTGTTTTCTGAAAATTGTAGATGTTCAATAAATGTTTGTTCAATAAGACCATTAATGAAGAGTATGTCCGAGTGAATATATCTTTATATGTGTATTTTAAATTATGTTAGCTAAATCAAACCCAAAAAAGGGAATTAAAAGAATAAATATAAAAGATAGATTCTTACAATCATTGTTTAAAAGACCTAAGTTATAAAAGAGGGAGAAAGGAAGGTGATAGAATTATTGGATGAATTAGTCTTTTATTGGGGTTCCTGATTATTTTAAATATCAACTTTTATACTGGGTCAAATTTTCCTTTTATCTCTTCTCTTTTTCTTGCTTTACAAATAACTTCACATATGTCAAAAAAGTTTTACTGGCATTTAATATCTTAAAATGTTGAAATAATTTTGAACATCTCTTTCCTAAACTTTGGTAAATAAGGCTAACATGGTTCATCCTTGTTTTTCCTTTCTCATTGCTTTTCTTTATGGAACAGATAGCTTTCAAAATATATTATGATAAATAAAATTAATATGTATTCATATAAAATACTATTAAAATTATATATTATTTACATAGATGTAAACATTTAATAGATATTTAAATCTATGTAGAAATGTAATGTATATCAATATTATAACTAAAATTAATCTCAACTAAGGGAATGCTATTAAGGATAATACTTTGAGTGTAAATGATAAATTACTATAAATTATCCCTGACATATACAAATGTGTACTTTAGCATAGCAGGTGTGTATGTATAATCTTCGTATAAGCTTTGGACTTGTGTTAGGTGATTTGGGAGAGGTTTCAAAGAATAATGATTTTGTTTTGGTTGGAGAATTGTCAGAAAGTGGGAAATATAATGGGATGTCATCTTTATTTGGAATATAATGCAGTGAACAATGTAGTATTACTTATCATTATCTTTCAGAAAGATAAATTTACTCAAGTATTTTTTCCTTTTTTAAATTTTATTGTATTTTTCCCCATTACCATGTAGTCCCCTGTTACCCCTCTTCTTCCTGCAATCACCACACTGTGGTCCATGTCCATGAGTACTTTTTCCTTTCCGCTCAATCATCCACCCCCTAATTTCCTCCCCTGAAGTGTCACCCTGATCCCTGTCAATAAGTCTGTCTCTGTTTTGCTTGTTGGTTCTGTTTGCTCATAAGAGTTCACATATAAGTGAGATCGCATGGTATTTATTTTTCTCTGACTGGCTTATTTCACTTAGCATAATGTTCTCCAAGTCCATCTATACCGTTGCGAAGGGTAAAACTTTCTTCTTTTTCACAACTGAGTAGTATTCCATTGTGTAAATGCCCCATAGTTGTTTTATTCACTCATCTTCTGATGTGCATTTGGGCTGCTTCCACATCTTCATGATCTACAATGAACACAAGGGTTGGGTGTTTCTATGCTTTTGAGTTAGTGTTTTGGGTCCCTTTGGATATATTCCCAGAAGTGGGGTCACTGTTAAATATGTACCTATTGCAGGATCTGATCATGATACTCCAAACAACATCACTTGAAGACAATGCTGGATACTTGGTACAGGCTGACTGAAAACAGTGTTTTCTTTGTTTAGTCATAGAATTCTTCTAAGAGTTAGACCAGGCAAATAAATGAATATAGAGAGCCCAATGCAGCACATCAATTAAGCTCTGACTCTTAGGAAATTAACATCCCTGTGTAATGCTGAGTCCAGGGGCACAGTCACATCTTAGAAGAGGAGTACATATGCAAATTGCATAAGCTTGTGCTCATGTGAGTTGTTTGCTTTTTCTCTGTAATTTTTCAGCTTTCTCGTTCTTCCCAGGAGATAGGGAGAGCTATCTTCTTTCTTATAATGATTATCTTATGCCCTTATAAATAAACTTGTTTATTATTACTCTCTTTAGAACATTGGCCTAGGGAGGAAAATGAAAAGTATATGTATACACTTGTTTCCTTTGACACTGTTGTCTTTCCTTCAGTTACAGTAAATCCTGTGGCCACTACAAATACACAGGGAAACTGTACTCTTCCAGTATATAATGGGGGAGTTTGTTACATAAAAGCAAGAAAGTGCTCTTTATATATATGATAATATACAAAATCACAAAGTCATCTTTATGATGCATGACTGATATATCTACTCAGAGTGTAAGATAATGCATAGACCTATATGGTATGCAAAACCAGATTCAGCCATTCACTGAAAAATTTTCCTGAATATTCTCCTGCCCTCCAGACCAGCACTACTGCTCTGATGAAATCCAAATTCTTTTACCTACAATTTCTAAATAGGGGACAGAAATGATGAATAGATGGATAGATAGATGATGATAGATAGATAGATAGATAGATAGATAGATAGATAGATAGATAGATAGATAGAATATATATATATACACATATACATATACTTTATGGCATGTAAGATTTACTAATTAACTCATTTGACAAGTATTAGTTCCTTTTTTATGTAGGGTACTCTTCTAGACACTGAGTGATAAGACAAAGCTCTTGCTCTTATAGAACAAATATTCTGCTGAGACAAATGTCTACCTGATTATTGATATAACCTATTAGGGAGGGAAGACCATTTCAGTCAGGATGGACCGCCAGGATCCTGTTGAGAGCACGTCACATTTGCATACAGGCCTGAGAGAAATCAAAGAGTAATGCTTACAATTTGGTAAATGAGAAATATGATGGCTGTTTGCCTCTGCATGGCCTATACTGAACCACGTTTCTAGCGTGCATGGCTTTGAATTGACTCTAGGCTGGTCTACGACTGCAGTAACCAGCAGAACACAGCAAAAATGACAATTCTGACACTAGCTTTAAAAAAACTTGGTGGTTTTCCTTTCTTCTCTCTTTGAATGCTTGTCTTTGGAAGCCCTGAGCTGCCATGTGAGAAGTCCTTTGATCTTACTCAGAAGACCATGTAGTCCATGCTTAGGGGCCATGTGGAGAAGACAAGCACTGGACTACATGGAGAGGAAGAGAGTGATGTTCAACTGTGTTGGCACCCTGGCCCAGCCTAAGGGGACATGACACCAGCCCTTATGACATCCAGGGCTGGTTTCATAGGCATTAGATCTGTGCACTCACACAAGGGTCTGTGCATACATGGGTACCGCATTTGGTCAACTACTCCGCTGTTGCTGTTACAAAATTCTTAATTTTTAAACCCATGTTTTAACTCACATAGCTGGCTCTGCTGAAAACCAATTGCCAATGTCTGAGATATTCAATGAAACAAGCTAAAAGATGACAGAGCTGAATTCAGTCCACCCCAAAACTCTTGGAAACAATATATTTTTAAATTTTAAACCATTAGATTTAATACATCAGGGATGTTTGTAAATATGGAAAGAAGTGTGAAGATCTTTGTTTGGAAGAAAGAAAGTTTTGGAAACAGTGCCTTATTCTCAACACTGTGCAGGCCATATTACAAGCCCATTAGACTGAACATGATAGAGTGAAGGGATCTTTCCAAATTCACCTTCAAGAACTAAAGTATACAGTCCCTTTCGAAGTTTCAGAATGGAGCTATAGGGATACTAAGGCTTAGATTTAATAATATCAGAGTTAAGGCATTATAATCTAGATACCAGTCAGAGAATTTACTGTCCAAGTTCTACAGCTACGCTGTTATAAATTTACTAAAACATCTATGTTTTTTTCTCTAATGCAAATATTGACATAGAGTCAGAACTCATTAGTGTTGACCAAAGAGATTGAATCATGCTAATTAATCTGGATTGTTTCCGATTCCTTCATGACTCAGGAACAGTTGATTATACTATTTGGCAGGATTCAATCTATTTCTAAATACCATAATCTTTCAAAAGAGGTTGAATGTTCCATAGCCACTTTCTTTTCTTAAGGTGATTTATTATTTGCTTCCTATTTCTATATCTCCTCTTTTTTTATCACCTTAAGTTGGATTAGTTAAAATGTACTCAGATTTATGTCTTTCAAAAGAATTTATGTTTCTTTTTACTCCACTGTCAAATCACTTCATCTTTGTCAGCACTTTTGGACGACACCTAGTTTGTATTTCTGCCAAGTAAACCTGTCCACTTATAGAAGTCATGAGAATCTTTTATGTCTTGTCAACAACACTGTGTACCCAATGAACTCTTTACGTTTAATGCATTTTAATTAAATAAATGCTCAACTTATGAGTTGTAGGCTTTCAGTTCCCAAATGCATTGTCCTATATAATATTGTAAAAATTTCACCTCTTCTTTTTCCTCAATAATAATAGCAATCTTTATAGGTTATTAAATATATTTTAATTACTTATTTTAAAACTTATTCTTTGGTTTTTTTTATATCATTACATTAATTAATTCATGATAGGCTGGGAGACCTGTATAATAAAGAAATTACATGAACACATTTGGGCCTCAGTTTCCTCAAATATAAAATAAAGATAAATGTATATCTTCCATGGAGGATAAAAATTTAATTTGTCTTACTTTCAATGATCAAATGACTTCTAAACACATCCCATATAAACTCATCCTCCCCGCTCAGGACTCTAGAGTCCCAATGACAGGACCTCTGGGGCCCTCTTGTCACCTCTCTTGCCACTGCCTTCCTAACTCACTGCACTACCGTCAGACTGATTTGCTAATGTTGGAAAATACTCACATTCTTGTTCTCACGCAGATGCCTCACACGTGTTCTTCCATTCATCTGGAGGACACTTTCCGTAATCCTTTGCATTACCTTACTCTACTTACACCTTTATGTAGTCTTTCTTCATATTTCACTCCCTCAGAAATCTTGTCCTGATCACCTACTTAGTCCACCCTTTGGTAACATCTTACCCAGGTTTATGGCTCATATTACTCCTTAAAATTTTAGTGTATATGTATTTTATTTGCTTACTGACTCTCTCCTGCACTACTAAGTGAGGTCTGGGAGTTTGCCTTAAACAGTGCTGAATTCACAACATCTAGAATTAAGGCTGACTACATATTGTTCAGGAAGATAAACAAAATAGAGGTGTGGTAATATACAACACATTTCAATGGTTTTTCTTTATTGATTTTGTGCCTTCAGTTCCTCTACCCTGTATCCACTCCCTTTGCCATGTAACTCCTAACTCCGTGTAGGATGGTCTGCTTCATTCCTTGACTCTGAGCTCAACCTGGTGACTTTATTGACCAATGGGATGTTAGCAAATGTGAATAAGCAAAGAGAAGCTGACAGTGATAAGTTACATATGTATATTTTAATACTTAGAGCAATGAATAAGAAAGTTGTGCAAAACAACATACTGAAAAAACACTATAAACAAATTAGAACAAAATCTTTTTTTTTAAGATTTTATTTATTTTATTTTTAGATAGTTGGGAAGGGAGGGAGAAAGAGAGGGAAAGAAACATCAATGTGTGATTGCCTCTCGCACCCCCTCTACCGGGGACTTGACCTGCAACCCAAGCATGTGCCCTGACTGGGGAATCGACAGCGACCCTTTAGTTGGAAGGCTGATGCTCAATCCACTGAGATACACCAGCCGGGCATAGAATAAAATCTTTTAAAATGTTCAGATATCTGCAGAAAGTTAAGCAAAGAAAACAGAAGAATGAGTAACAGCTAAAAACCAGAATTGAAATATGAAAAGTAGACTTTCCTGATATCCCTGGATAATTACTTTGAAGATGTTGTACTTTATGCATTTTTACAACTGAGTCATTAACATGTTATTTTGAAAATCTCTATTTCACTCAAAGTTACTAAGCTTCTAGAAAACATAAGCCACTTCTTGTTTCTCATCTCTTATTATAAATACGTTCCACATAGTGCTGTTTGATTTATGTGTCTAGCAAAGTGGAACTGCCAAAGGATGGCTCTGGGGGGAAAGATTTAGTTCTATGACACCCCATCATCCATCCACTTTTAAGTCACTTAAATTAACCTAAGTAAAAATATTGTCCATGATATTTAAATACAACTTCTAGAGAATTCCCCTAGCTTTGGTCTTATAACAATGTTAGTTTCTCAGCTCTTCACACAGAAATTTACATGCAGGAATCCTGAACATACCATTGAAAACATTTTCTTTGTGTTTATCAGAGTGTATGCTTTGGGGTAGTTTTGTCTTATTATTAGATGAAAAAAATTTCAAAGCAGTTAAAGATTCTTATGAGAGAGTTATAATTCAAATGAAAATATTTTGTATTATCTGTTGCAAATCAGAAGTACATATACAAGAAGATTCTTGAGTATAATACCTGGTTTTGTGCTCTATATTGTTAACATATCAAAAATTTTGTATTTGTTCCCATGGATTTAATGACACACATATTTAGTTATGATGATTTTCCTGAGTGTTTCATATAGATGATTAGGTGAAATAAAAATGGACTCTCTGACGGTTTTGTAAAATGGTCAATAGAACAAATGTTTGCATAAATTTGGGGTGATTTCTGTTATATTATTTAGAGTCTTTGGTGGATCCGTTTCAGGGATTGAAAATCACTTTTTGGTATTCTCTATCAAATATTTAACAAGAATATAATGAGGTGATGTTCTTTGTGATTATGTTCGAGACACTTTTTTCTTACTTTTAATAACATCAGTATTTGATTTTTTCTTTCCTTGACATCAATTTCTATATTTTCTTAAGTCTGTTAACTATTCATGTGTGGCTTGAAAGTACATTAGACTCCTCTTAACCTAAATTTACCTTCACAGTTCAGTGTTTAAATATTCCCGATTAAGGTTTTTATATTTCCTTAAGACATTTGCAAGTTAACTGTGCTTAAAGTCAATATGTCTTTTTGAGGTCTAAATCTATTCAATTTTTGTCAATTTATTTAAAGTTGATTTTGTATTTGTATGTAGTTTCAAACTTTTCAAAATTCAAGAAAATCAAAAGAATTTTAATTTACTATATCAACAGAATTGACAGTAGTAAAAGCAAGAATTGAGGTTCAAATAAGTTTTACAAAATAAATAAAGGTAGAGACATTAAATATTTTATGATATTTCAAGACTTAAGTCATGTATTATATAGTATGGTTACATATGACATCTAGGTGCTAATAAAGAGCACCCAAAATTTGAATATAAAGCCCTTTTAATGTTATCCTGGGGTACTGTTTAATAGCCAAAGTCAGAGAAGTTACTTGTATTTGCTTCTGCTATTTACTATTTTGTAATGATCCAGGAACTGTGATTACAGACAGAGCAAACCTAGCTGCCACAGTGCTCTGTCACACTGCCTCTATTCTCTCCAACCTTGAATATGCCCAGCATCCTCTCAAGTCAGGGCCTTCGCCTGACTGTTCTTTCTGCAGATTCCCCGATTATGCCTTAACTGCTTCCCTTGCTCTGTCAGTTCTCTGGTCAAAGGGCACCTCTTCAGATATACCTTCACTGATTACCTTATTTAAAACATAAATAAATAAACCAATGAGAGACAGAGATAGAGAGATGGAGAGAGACAGAGACAGAGAGAGAGAGAGAGGTTGGTATGGTAATAAAATGGATGTAATAACTTAGTTTTAATTTGAACATTTCACCTAAAATGTCATTTGATGTGCTTGAGTGTGATATTGTTATGTTACAGAATTACATGCTTATGATTTTGTAATAAAATATTTGTAATAAAAAGCGGACGTTATTTGTGCCAGACCCTGTGTATTTGCCTTATGTCATAGCTATATCTACAATATTTACCTGGGTCATGTTTTTCCACAGTTAAAATATAAACTCCTTGAGGACAGAGATGTTGTCTGCTTCGTTCACCCTGATACATAAAAACAGTGCCCGACAGGCTTTTAATAACATAATTTGGTCTATTGTCACTATGCCTTTTGTAGTTTTAAGGATGCAAATCATTTCTAAGTTCACCGTGTTCTATCTCCCAGCTTTGTCATTTCTCTTTAGAAGATTCAGTTAATTGCTGTGGTTTCTGAGGCATAATCAATTGTACTTTCTGAAAATGTCTTCTGGCTAAATTTGCTGCCATTTTATGTCTTTCTAAATTTCCCCTTCAGCGTAATACTTTTCACTGAATGGCTTAAATGTTGTTCTAGTTGCACAATCGAATTGTTGCAGTTCATGAATGCGCCTGCTCAATCTTGAATAAATGTAGGTGTTTATACATGTATTAATTCATCCATACATGCATTCTTCAATTATATATGAAATTCATACCAAGTGACAGGATTCGTACATATGCAATTGCTAAAACTTAGATTTTTTTCTGCTACATGGTTTATGTTGTATCATCTTCTAAAGAGAGGCCCTTGGTAGAGCTTTCTTGGTTGTGTTTGTCCTCACTAAAGGGGACAGTTTTCATTTGCTCATGATGTGTACAACCAAGCACAGTAAAGATGCTGCAGAACCTTCCTGGGATTTTCCAATCAATACTTTGTAATCCATGGTGATTAATATAGATTTCTTCATAAAATTTACCTCCACAGTATAGAAATATCTACTTATTTTCATCAATACGATATGAGTATCATATGGGTATGAATTTGATTCCTAGAAAAATATATAGTCTGCCTTTTAAAATACTCGTGAGATGAATAAAAGAAGAGTTGTATGATCCAACTACCTTGACAAGAAAATATATTTATTTTGATGGTATTTAAAAATGAATCATATCCCTAGAAATGAAATATAAGCCTCCTCTGTCCATACTTGGATTGAATGTATAAATAAAAAGGAAACCTCATTTTAACAATTCAAATCCAAGTTCATTCTAAGTCTCCTAGCGTTAAAAGTTACTATTGAAATCACTGTAGCAGTAATTTCTGTTCTCTTTCTCTTTTGTAGAGGTTCTCCAGGGAAGCAGTGTATTTCTCAGCCGTCTTGCATCTATCTAAATGTAGTCCTGAGATGAGTTCTAGCTATTGCAATGTGATTGAAAGAGTTACGTGTGGTTTTCAGGTGGGGGCATTTGTAGAAACAGGGTTGCATCTGCCACTTTTTCTCTTTCATCTCCTTTAAATAGGTTCCCCAGGCATTCGACATGTTTGCCTAAATGTAGTTTATTCTGGGGAATACTTAGGAACAGTACTTGCAGGGAGGTGAAGGAGGTAAGACTTGGAGAGAAGTTGAACATTTCTCTCTGCCGCAGAGGGACACACCAGTCAACCCCGTGGCAAGTTCGAAGGCTCAAATAGCCTTTCAGAGATAGCAATTCTTAAGGAAATGAGATGAACCCTTGTAACTCTGTATTGACCAATTGTTGTTTGTCCACAGACTCTGAGGGGAAGTGTAACTTTGAGGAAGACACTTCTTTAACCAAGGGAACTTCCTGGAAGACACTCAGCTGTGAGCCCTCAACGGCCAACATTTCTGTCAATTGGAGAAATGAGTCCTCCAGTTCTAAGAAGGTGGCACAGCAAAGTATTCATTTTACTTCCTCCAACCAGATGCAGATTGTAATGGGGCTCTACTAAATAGCGGAGTCATTTACAGAAGGAGCCAGTGGACCTAGGTTACTTTGTGAAGGGAAACCACCCAGGGGCATCCACTGAGAAGCAGATAATAAAGTCCAATATGTTTTAGCTGCTGAAAGTCCACAGTCTAATTTTTAATCTGAGATTATATATATATATATATATCTCAGATTAAATATATGTCACTGATAAATATATATGTCACTGATAAATTTTGTCCATTTTCTTCAGAGTAACCTGTTTCTAATATTGTCCTTTTCCCTGTTGCCTTTTAAGTTAAAAGAATGAGAACTACATAGAGCAATTATACAGATGGCATAATGTTTACTAGTGTTTCAGGGAAACTCCTGTGAGGAGCTGTATTTCAGAAGCATAATATCTGAAGCCATTGATTTAAAGTTATTCACCCCTGAGGGACCTTAAACTACACAGCATTCTCTCGCACAACTGTTTTCAAGTGAGGTATTAAAATCCAGCAATTCCACATATGTATTCATTATTAAAGTAGTATCCACTTGCAGAAATAAATGTTTATTACTATACACAACTTTTGAAGTTTAAAAGGTATAATTTAGTCTAAAATTGCTCTAAACCTCAAAGGGAGACAATATAGACAGGTATATATATATATACATGGTCCTTCTTGAGATATACAATCTTAAAGTCTTACATTTTTTAGTGAGAGTTCTAGAATATAAATCTATGACTAAAAGAACAAATCATGTTTACTACACAAATACAACGCAAATATCTGAGGTGATCATTTAGCTCAGATATATTTCTGAATACAAAATGTGTCTTCATTCCAGGCTCAGTTAATCAAATCAGAGCTGAGTCTCTCCAGCACATTGAAATGATGTGTGCTGGGGTGTTACTAATATTTATTCCAACACAGATTCTCTTCTGACATAATGATATGGTGTAGAGATCTAAAATAAAATGAGGGCTTACCTCATTTTATTGTGCCTCACAAGTATTGTGCTTTTTTTAAATCGAAGGTTTGTTGCAACCCTGTGTTGAGCAAGTCTATCAGCACCATTTTTTCCAATAACATTTGCTCACTTGTGTCTCTGTGTCATATTTTGGTAATTTTTGTAATATATCAAAACTTATTATAATTATATGTGTTATGGTGTCTGTCATCAGTGATCTTTGATCAGTTGATTATTGTTTTTTGCAGTAAAGTATTTTTAATTTAAGGTATGTAAATTATTTTTTAGACTTTGCTACTAAACACTTGATAGATTATAGGATGGGATGAACATAAATTTTATATGCATTGGGAAACTAAAAGTTGTGTGTGATTTTTTATTGTAATATTCACTTTATTGTGGTGGTCCGGCAACAGCCCTGCAATATGTCCGAGGTATGCCTGTATCAACACAGTAGGAAATCTGGAGAAATTTAGAGATTTAACTTAATCCTCCAAATCTAATGAACCTCAACTATAATACAACCAGAAAACATGTTAGCATTGGAGTTAAACATGTGACTTTTGAAATAAAAGTGGTCCTGGACTAGAATATAACTCTTATTAGCTGTGTGTGACTGTAGATTAGTCACTGAGCCTTAATTTCCTTATTAATAAAATGAAGTGGTCCTGGCTGGTGTAGCTCAGTGGATTGAGCCCCCGCCTGAGAACCAGAGGGTCACAGGTTCGATTCACCAGTCAGGGCACATGCCTGGGTTGCAGGCCAGGTCCTCAGGAGATGGCATGTGAGAGGCAACCACACATTGATGTTTCTCTCCCTCTCTTTCTCCCTTCCTTCCTTTCTGTCTAAAAATAAAATAAATAAAATCTTTAAAAAAATAAAAAATAAAATGGTGTCAATTTTGTCTATGTCCTGTTGGATTTATAAAGATTGGATGATAAACACGCAATGCTTTTAATACGGTGGATCATGGTGAGCAAGCATTCAAAATGCAGTTGGTATTCTTATTTTGACTACGATTATGATTAAAGCACATGTGAAAGCAAAGCTTCCATTGAGAGAACGTTAAAAAAATAGCATGTGCTTCTTTGACTTCACTGGTTTCCACAGTTTAATTAGAGTGTTGGACACATTATCAAACATGAAGTAGTTCAATGATTCAATCATCTGTTACCCAGGGATGGACATTTGTGGACACTGGAAACAAATTTTAAGTTATTAGAAATGGTTTCCTCATTTGCATAATCTGAAATGCATCTTAGTAATATATTAAGAGCCAACCAATAGAGGGTATCGGATATTCATGAAAGGACAGATTGAAATCTCAGTTTCATAAAACACAGATATCCTGAGACCCAGATCTAAGTATAAAAAATAATTGTATATAAGTAAGGTGGGGAGTGGATAGATTATTTGGTCATTAGCTCTAAAAAATATTATTTGGAAAAAACTGTTTTAAATATCTACTTAACCTCTTAAATAATCAGAATACTTTTATTTCCTTTATGCTGTGTTCCTTTTTGATGTTTGAATATGTATTTCTTCTTGTTTAGACTGTTTCTCTAAAATTCTACAACTAGTTGATTTCTATACATCCTGCAGATTTTAGCTTGTCTGTGCTTTCGATGGAACTAATTCTTCTGACCCCTCTTCTGACCCCTAATCTATCCTTTATAACCAGGCGCGGAGCTTGATTCCTCTCCTTGCTGCAAATGACTACTGGGATTTCTAATGTATTTCAGTGAGTGCGTGGTTACTGTTTCTCCTTATTAGAACATAAATTCACAAGGAATAACATCGTTTTAATTTTACACACAATATGATATTTTCCCTGACCCCTATCACAATGACTGGTATTACTTAATTATCAATAAGTATTGATGGAAGTGTAAATGATTTAATAAAACTTTAAGGATTATGCAGAAATCACCAAGAAATAGTGATCAAAAAGGTAAATGCAGAATCACATGGAGAAAATATATCTTAAAAATATTTGTTCTCTAAATGGAACTTTTCTGTGTTATAAAAATCAAAGTGATAATCTACTTCAGGTAAATTCAATTGCATTTACAAACAGTAATAAAATTTTTATAGTGAAAGGTAAATACAAAATTTAAGCATAAACAAAATCCTGGAAATATATTTAGAATATATAATACAACGGTTAATATAACATATATAAATACTGATCAGTCATAGATTGAATAGAAATGAGTGACATGAATAAGCAATTTGCTAAAGAAGAAGCATCAAAGACCAATGCATAAGGTGAAAACAAAATATCATTAAATTTTCTCCTATAAAATTTCAGTAGAAAAAAATAGACAATATTTGTGAGTGTTTACGACAATGATATTCTGATTCTCTGCTGGCTGTATATTACTGCTTATTCCCTTACAAACAGGTTTTCTATTATAATTTAATAATGTAATAATGATTATATCAAAAGTAATAATCTACTCTTATTTAGCTTCTAAAATTAATGGAAAAATGAGGCCATTAGACTGAAGAGGCTCTAACACTGAAGCAGCTCACACAACCAAACCAGACACTGAGCGGGAAAATGATTCGAGGTCACAGAATCAAAGCCTAGCCGTGGCCAGTCTCAAACATCCAACGAGGCTTTAAGCTGTAGCCAGGCCACTTTGCTTCCACTTTTCTTCTATATGTTTTTCCCCAAGTCCTTGTTAAAAGAGAGCTCCTAACCACTTCTGGTCTGGCACTGCCTGATTCGAATGGATTACTTAAATGAACTATTAAAAATTGTACTATGCTTTAGCTTATATTTCAGCAGTCTCTAATTAGGAAGTATTTGTTTAAAGAAACATACTATATCAACAGCCTTTAAAAGGTATAAATCTGAAATCCAACTATTCGAGTTATAGTCAATTACCCTCAGCAAATTATTAAAAATGTGAAAAAAGATTACGAGAAAGGATCTTCATCCAAGAAGTATTTCCGACTGCTAAAATTGAGTCATTTAGTCTCTCTCATGTCTGCATGACTACTGCAATAACTTCCTAACTGCCCTCCTACAGTGTCTCTTATATCTTTTCCTTGTGCTTTGCACATAGCAAGCAGAAAGGTCTTTTTAAAATATAGTTGTATTATTTCATCCTCTCCAGTAGCTTCCCATCCCACTTAAAAGTCCTCTAACTTCAGCCTTCACATTCTCATCTGTCCAGACCCCAGATTACCTTACTTTGCTCCAGTCATTCTGGTCTACTTATCTTTCCTTGATGATACCATCTGTTGTCCCATCTCAGAGTCTTTGAATTTGATGTTTTTGCATTTAAGAGTAAATTGCTCTCACTTGGGAAATATACTGTTATTAAAGACTTTGTTCAAATGTTTCCTCCTCAAAGATTCTTTCTCTGTCCATCCCATGAAAGGAGCTATTCACCCTAGACTATAGCTTTTTGTAATAAAGCCCTTCCATATTTTATTCATAACATTTATCACTTCTTGACAAGTATACACACATCTACCCTATGCAAACAATATAGGTTGAAAATATAAGGGCCCTAAATTTATTATTTTTTGGTTCCTAATTCACCTCCAGTGGATTCTTATAGTAAAAGTTCAAATATTTGCCAAATAAATGAATATATCAATGAATAAGAGAATAGTTTACTTATATTAAGGCAAATTCATGTGGTATAATGTAATTCAGTCTTTATCAAAATTTTTTTGGAATTGACCAGAGGAGAGAATCATTTTACAAAATATTATCATGAATATAGAAAAATTTCATTTTAATTTTTGTGCTGTTTGTATTTTCAATTTTCTAGTAGACATTTATGACTTATATAATAATAAATGTATATTTTGATTACTAAAGTGCTCTCAAAATAGTTGTCTCCCTATTTATAACCAGAGTGTTATAAAATCAGGCAACCCACTACTTTATAATTAATCTGTTGCAAACATAGAATACTTTTTTATTATTCTTTAAGTAAAATAATGCAAAAATACAGCTTATTCTTTTATTCAATGTCTGGTCTTATATTTTAATTATGATATTTTATAATATTTCTTAATTTTGGAAGTATGCCTTATCTATCCTATTCTAGATATAGATGAGTGTAGTTTAGCCTATGGTTTCTGCTATGTTGTTTCTATTTAAGTGATAAGAACAAAGGTATGCAACAGTCACAGCTATTGTAAACCGAAAGAGATTCATTGTAAGTCAAGAATAAGAGTTATACAATTAGATCCCTGTCATTGATGTGGTCTTTAACAAACTTACATAACTTCCTACCTTAATTTTTTTTTAATTACTTTTTTTTTGCTGTTTTCTTTATACTTTATTATAAAATGTAATAAATTTAGCTTACAAAATCTATACTTTAAGTTTAATGGATAGTGGGGTAACATTTAATTAATCTAAGTCAAGCTTTCTCGGCCTCAGCACTACTGGTATTTTGAGCTGGAAAACACTTTACTGCGGGGAAAGCTGTCCTATCCATTGTTTGGCAGCATTCTGGGCTTCTACCCAAGACATGCCATCACCAGCACCCCTTGCCTGCTGTCTGCCCAGTTGTGACCGACAAAAATATCTGCAGACAGCACCAAATGTCCCCTTTGAAGCAAGTTACTCCCAGCTGTGAAAGACTGATCTAAGTAGAGGGCAAACACAGTAAATCTGGTCAAAGTTCAGTTCAGAAGAATTGAAATACATACTTGCTTATAAATACCTAATATAATTTACAGGTATGGAAATTGAATATATTAGCATTGAAGCAATTTACTGAACTTCCAATGTGTATGATTTACTCATTTCTAATTCAGATAAACATGAACACGCTCATTCCACTTAAAATGGTCTTAAATTCATGGAACAGTGCATTTTGTTTCTATTACTCAGATTTTCTTCCATTAAAGAAAGATGTCTAAAATGTACTAGTTTCCCTTAGGGTCAATATTTTCCATAAAATAGATATGTTTTATTTTTAACTTTTTCCAAAAAAGTTCCAAGAAAATTAGAAGTTTAATTATACAACACCCTGATATCTGTGAAATTTATCATTTTGTGTGATTGCATTTTATTTAATTTAGTTTTACTGCAGCAGATTGCAGCCTATATTTCAGCAAGAAATGAGTGCTAGTTTCTCAGAGGTTCTTTTTTCCGTTATTGTAAGCCTGTCATATTCATTTGTACACCAAATGCTTATTTAGGATAGAGGATTTTGCTTCCTACCTTTTGGGCTAAGCTGATAAGAAATAAATATACGTTTTGCCTGCTAGCTTATTCTCAAAGAAGAGTAAGAACAAAGGATACATATTTAATGTATTTTAACTGAACTCAAGGATCAAGTTAACTGAATATATCTCTGATATATCCTGTGTCTGAAAATTGCCTCATTCCATAACAAATATTGATTCAGTCAGATAAGGACCTCCCTCTGACCAATTCTGAAACATTTGTGGAGAATGGAGGGCACCTAAGATGAGGGAAAAAAAAAACTATAGAATTTTACTACTGGAAGAGAATCTGGATGGTTTTATAGAATTCCATCTCAGTTTTCCAATTTTAATATGAGGCTCATAGGGATTAAATGGAAAAAGTAATGATGCACACAGCTAATTAGTTTAAAGTTGGAATTTATTCCCTCTGACTCAAAACAGAGACTGGAGTAAAATTTATTGCAATATAGTTTTGATTTCAATGCTTACATGTGTAGGTGAATAACTGAAAATAAATTCCCAGAACAATTAGAGAATCTTAAGGGATGAAAGTATCAAGCAGGTGTTGACAGGACTTAATAAAATTATAGCCAGACCACAAATCTGTTGTCCAACAAAGTGACAGACCTAACAAATCAAGCATAAGAAATATATGTGTTTATGAGTATGTATATATAACTACATGTACAGAGATATAAATACATACATATACATATACACAGAACATATCTGTAACTATGCCCAGGTCTGTGACTTTGTTGACCTCTATACCTATATCTATCTCTTTATATATTGTTAGGAATATGGCAAGATATTGATTCTACAGTGCGGAAGCCACTAGGAGAAAAATATGCAAATAAATCATGTAATTATTAAACCAAAGGCAATCTGCAATTAAAGAAAACAGAAATCATGCAAATAAATGTGTCAAAGTAATTTTTTCATTTTATGTCAAATTTTGTGTGTCTTTTTATACAATAGTACATATTATTTATCATACAATGAATGAAGTAAATAATTAATGTGGAGAGTTGGGAATAGGTACCTTTCTGTGTTCTTCAAGTTATATGATATGTTTCTACACCTGCTTTCATAATCAAATTTGTTTACAAAATTTTTCATAACACTACAGATTTAATATATAAATTTAAAATTTTTAAAAGATCTTATTTATTTATTTTTAGAGAAAGAAGAAAGAAGGGAGAAAGAGAGAGAGAAACATCAATGTGTGGTTGTCTTTCGCACGCCCCCTCCTGGTATGTGCCCTGACTGGGGAATTGAATTGGCAATCCTTTGGTTTGCAGGCCCATGCTCAATCCACTGAGCTTCACCAGCCAGGGCTAAACTTATATGTTTTATGTCTTATTAATAAGACATGTACTGGCTAGCAGATCTGTTTAATAAAATGCAGTTGGAGAGTCATTAAAAACCTCGGAGCTTTTCATTACATGTTCCCTCCTTCCCCAGTGCAGACTAGATGACCACTACCGAACATTCTGTAACAATCCACACTTCTGATTTATAGTCATCATCACATTTAACTCTATTTATCTTGTAGTTTTTATTTATGTCTTAATTATTTCACTAGCATATAAATTCTATAAGGACAGAGATCAAGTCTGTATTGAACTTAGAATACTTGAACTTAGTAGACCTCTCTAGTACAATGCAGAATAAGTGAGTAAATAACCTGATCCATTTAGAAGTGAAAATAAACTAAGCATTGAATTACTAAAAAATACACTTAGGAGAATGGTGAAGTTATCAGTCTATTTATTTCCATCAACAAATTTAATCTAAAATAAAATGTTAGAAAGCATTGGCATAGTTCAGATAAAGAACCTCATTCCATGTAAACTATCCTGAGAAAAGAGTTAGGCTACTTTTCCACGAGAACAGTCACAGGTAGACTCATTTAGGGGTTTACTCTTGTTTTAATTTTTTCAGTTACAGAGATTTTTACAGAGGAGGAAGGGATTTTTAGTACTACATAATTTCTGATTTTTCTATTGAAATCACCAGATACAATTCCTCGATGATTCCTACCCTTAAAATGCTTGTATCTCTTGATTCTTCAGATACTATTGCTCTGCTTTTCACATTTCTAATTATTTTTCATATTTTGTCTCTAATCATTCTTTTATGTCAAATCATCTGTTTCCCAAATTCAAATGTATATAAGCAACCATTCTAATTGTATACCTCCTTAATCTCTCCACATTAATACCTCAAGGTATAATTGATTCCTTTAAGAAACAACATCTTTTCTCTGTTCACAGTGTTTAACTAAATAATTATTACAAATATCACTGACTTGTAATAGTCAATGGGACTTGAAAAGGAAAAAGTAAAACTGCACTTTGGTGTAAAACTCACGGAGGGAAGACATTTACTATTTAACAATCACAAAAATTCTCTAACCGAGAGGATTTAAAAAACTCCTTAAAACTAGTTAAGTTCTAATATACAAGTTACATAATTTAATTTAGGTTAAGTTTTCATGTAGAATAAAACATAATTAACTCTTCATGCTTCAGTTACTTCATAAGAGTTGAATTATCCTATATTATATGAATTCTTCTCCTTCTATAATAACATAAATCTCTGTTTCTAAAAGCGATTCCTTTCTATACTAAAACTTTACAGTTATTGCTTTTCAAAATTTTTTCCAATGAATTTAATTTAATCCAAATACTATTTCATTGTCTAGCTTTATAGTGACAGGAAACCTTGAAACTTTTAGGATATCAGAATGCTCTGTTTCCCTTCAGCATCTAATGGCTTGTAACTTTGTCACTATGCTGTAAGAAAATTGGATTCCCATTGGATTTGGAATAAAACTTACAATCTTCATCGTCATCGTTGTAATTAATTTGCTGGTCAATTTCAAAGCTCTTGCCGCACCGTCTCTGTCTCATTCAGTGTGCTTCAGGGGCTTCCTCTGTTGTCCTGCGCCAAGCGCCTCCTGTACTTCCAATGTATACTTGCTCTTCTATCTCATTATCACCTTTCAGGTCTTAATGTAAATGTCACCTACTCAGACAGCATTTCCTATATCAACATAAAATAATTAGTAAGAAAATGAGAAGTTTATTTTGGTTTGTGAACTACAAATTTCATGATTACTCTGTGAATGACTTTGCTTCTTCAACTGAATGTCAATGACTTTTATTGCTTTAGTCCAAATAATTCTCAACAATTTAGGATAATAAATTAAAATGCATGAGGGAATTTTGTATGTACCAAAAACTGAGCCAGTAGAGATCTTGAATTTGCTGGAAAGGAAGCTATAGCTTCTGTAAATCATTATCACGTAGATGCATTCTGCTTTTAAATAATTCAGATAAATTTATTATTATTTAACCAAATGCTATCATAGCTAAACAGTGATTAAACATTTTTTCTGAGATAAATGCCATGTGAATTGATCACAGTTGTTCAAAAATAAATTTCCTTGCTGATATCAGAAATTATAAGACTTGTGAATATTTATTGTGTGAGTAGAAACCTTTCTACATGTACAGATAACGTCTATGACTCAATTTCCAATGAAGATTTTCCTTTTAAGTAGCACACTGATGTTTGCTTAATACATTTTAATAAAATAATAAAATCCAAAATAATACTTGATACATAAAAAACTAACAGTGAGGATAAATATTTTACTTTAAAAAATAACTATAGTACTGTATAATATGAATTTTAGCCAATATTTTAGGTAAACGTTCCTGATAACTGATTTACTAACTTGCATCTATTCTTTAAATAATAATGGTAATAGTAAAATTAGTATTAATTTGTAAGCTATTAATTATATCTCTAGATGTGCTTAAGAGAGCTCCTTCTTGATGTGGCTTGAGAGCAATGATAGTTTGCTCCCTAATTGTGTTCTCTGCTGTTCAGTCTCCTTACCTGAAATTTTGGTCATTGAAAGTATTATTAAGGTTGTTTCCTACCTCTGAATAATTCTTTATCAAATGCATATAAATGACTCACAAAAGAGGTTATAAATAAGTTAACTTATATCTTGAGAATCTACTATGCATCAGCTATTATTTTTGATGTTATTTCAAGTAAATAATCACATTAATCTTATTATACTTAAAATATCCCACTATGCATTAGTGTTCACAATCACAAAGCTTATGAGATCACACCAACCATAAGATGGAGAAGCAAAACCCAAATCCAAAGTGCATGACTGCAAGATCATTGTTCACTTATCAGAGTAACGCTAAATATTGAGAAATGAGTCAACTATTATTGGTTAGACTAGAAAGGATAAGATTATCTCTAACATGGAATGTCACAAAGCAGGGGAGATGAAAGTGCAGCCCAACATGGTAGAGATCTAAACCAGCATTTCCTTAGAACTGGAGCTGTCCAGGAACTTGGCAACTCTGAGGCCGTCCTGGACATCCAGTTAACGGCATGTTGTCCTCCCACTGCTGCCCACCAGAGTTCCAGACAATACGGATTGGCTTTGCTTCACTACACCCCCACAAGAGGTTAAAGGACACTTCTTCTATATTAAACTGTGAAAAAATATTTATTTTTACATCAAGTGTACAATTTAAATCTATCAATTAAACATCATGTGACTAACGCTAGTTAGTTTGGCGTATACCTCCTCTATTTCTAAATCTGAACTTTAGATTGGAACTCTTCTGTGTCATCTACCTGGGAATAAATATAAAACTAATTCTTCTACTGACCAACTTGATACATTGTTATTACAATACCTATTTATTTTAACCTACAGGCATGGTTATGAATTGTTGCTATTTATTCCAGAGTTTGCTTTTCCCCGTGACAGACTGACCCTTTCAGCTGGAGCACTAGGAGACAATATGTTAGTACTGGTATGCTCACATACATTTTCACCGACTTTGCAAAACCAAAGCACCACTTCAGAATATGAAAGAGACTAATTTCAAAAATGTACTTGTTGCCTTAAGCATGTTAAATCTAATAAGTTTATTAAGTTAATTTTAAATAGTTTCTCCTCATTTAAACCAAATGATTCCTTCTCCTTTAATGTTGTATGAATACTCCTCTTAAACTGAAAAATATTTACACATTACTTGAATCAAATTTTTAGTAAGTAGATTTTTATAGCTAGTGCACCCGTGCATTTGTGGTAGGAAAAGGACCACAGGAGAAGCCTACCAAGCTCAGGGCAGGCCGGCCTGGCGGCTTTACAAACTCAGAGATTGAAAGTACCCACACAGGATGGTTTGAAATTAAAACTTTCTAACTAAAAGCAGTTCATGGCAGGCAGTCATGTCCTAGGCCAGTACTCTTCCCTAACAAAGGCCAGTCTTTATCTTAACTGAGCCTGTCTGTTGTCTTTTTCTTCTAAGATAACATATCTTTGGAATGTTAAATTTACTTTTTCAGGACCCCTCAAAGCACTGGCACTGCACCAGGGGGAGACTACAATTCCCCTCATTGTTATTGTTAAGAGTTGACTATTAACTGTCCTGTACCCACCAGTGTAAAAGCAAGTGTCTGTCATTTCGCTGTTTATGTAATCCCAGAGGTTTCCCCTTCGCCCGCTGCTTTGTTTTCTCTCACCTCCCTAATCTATCACCAGTGGATTTCATGTAACCCCCTTATGCCTCGTAGTGTGTTTGTAATACATAAAATACATAAAATAAGGTGCTAAACTACCATTCTCCAGAGCATTTTCTCAGCTCATTGAGGGTTTGCTTCATGGCAATTATCATCAGTTTGGCTGAAATAAACTCACAATAATTATTACTGGTTTGGACGTTTCTTAAATTGACGCATTGTAGCCAGAAAACTGATCATAGCATGCTTGAGTCAACAATGTATTTATCTTTTCAATCAGTTCAGAATCACTATGAGATGATCTATCAAGATACATTTGAATTTACTTAAAGCAAAATTGAAATAGCAGCGCGATAGTGTCTGACAGTCACAAAAGGAGAATAACATTGCAAATGGTTCCCAATAAACTCTTAACCTTTTTTACATATTCTATTTTGTCTTAGGTCATTGTCACCAAAAGTGAATTTTACCAAAGTACGGGCCTAATGGAAAAGAGACACCAGGTTTATATAATTAGAGCTTAACGTCTCACGAGAAACACTGAGGGTGGAAAGAAAAAGTAAGTGATGATATTAAAATAAAAGAAAAAACATCATCACTGAGAAGTAAACACAGAGCACACTTCTTCATAATAGCAACAAAACCCGTAAAATACAAAATGCTCTATGGATCTGCTGGGATATTGTACCACTTGATTTCATCCAATTCTTTACCCTAACAAGTACTAGATTTTTTTTTTTCTGTGTGAACTATACGTGAGTTTAATGCACTGGACATTGATCTCAGTGTGCCCCCTTTTACATTATCGCATTTGTTCACCTCTTTCAAAAGCGAAATCTGGCTTTCACTCGTGACTGATCTTCACCTTCTGACAGATCAGATGGCATTCCTTTGCCCGACTGAGCTCTCTCCCTAAACGGAAGGGCAGCTCACACAATTGTTTTCCTGATATTGCCCTTCCTTCACTTTGTCATTTATACCATAACCTTGAAATAAATTACATGTAATATGCATGAACCTTGCCACAGTCGGGTCACTCTTTAAAATATTTGCAACTAAATTTGAAATGTTGCATCAAGTTTGATATGTTACCTGTAAAGCAGTAAATTAATAGCAAACATGAGTATTTTCACCAAATGCATACATCTTCGAAACGCAGCATCAATTTGCAATGCCTGGATTCTCAGCTTAATTTCTGAAGAGTAAGTGAGGTGAGGTGCTTTTAGTCATTCAGAGATATTTAATAAAAAATGGGTATATATTTCAGAATTATTTTCTAATCAGTGCACTACATGCAGTGAATTATTGCAATTATATTAGCTAAAAATGGCATCTGAAGTAAATACCAAATTGACCATCTGCCTCTTTCTTTTGTAGTACCTTTACTCACATTTTCTGATCATCTGATAGTACTAGACAAAAGAGGTGCATGTGGCCATGTACAATAAAGCCCAACAAGACATGAACAGGAGCTTGAAGCAAAGAAAATAAGGGTGTAATCAAGTGGTATTTGTCCTTCTCTGACTGGCTTATTTCACTTGGCCTAATGTTCTCCAAGTCCAATAGCCTATGATATCATTCTTATGTGGAATCTAATCAACAAACCGACCTAACAAGCAAAATGGAGACAAATTCATAGATAGGGAACATGCTAACAGCTCCGAGGGGGGCTCTTTAGGGTTTGTACCAATAGAGCAAAAAGGAAAAATGACTCATGGACATACACAACAGTGTGGTGACTGCAGGGTGGATGGGGTAATGGAAAAAAATACAATGAAAACAAACACATTGGATCTCTAGTTCCTCCCCATTGCACTCTGGGGTTGGAGTTTAACAGAGACCAAAAAAAAAAAAAAAAAAAAAAAATAGTAAGGGTTTATTAGTACCGAAATGGCCCAGGCCTGGAGTCGCAGGTAAGTGAGATCATACTCAAAGACCTGGGACACCAACTGCATTCAGAGGATGAGTTGCTTATATAAAGGAAAAATCATTCATTGTAGTGACTAAGGGGCTGTGGTCTCTGCTAATTGGTCAGTGCCAGGGGGTAGTTAATCATTGGGTCGCTTCTTGAAATCAACCACAGTATCACCTCATATGGTTTCACAGATTTTCTGGGTCTGGAGCTGAAATGTAACTGAAGCCTAGATATTCTAGACATCATCTTCTTCTGTGGTCACTGGACCCCGTGCTTGGTTCCTAGGATACTTTAATGCCCACCAGAGCCTCACTGTCCTGAGAACTTAATGCTTAAGTGACCGGATGTGCAAGGGAGCAAGAGGCAGGTGAGTCAGGGTGCTGGATGAGGCCAGTTTGGATTCAAAGGAAATGAAGGAGAAAAGGTCATGTTAAAAATATAATTTCTGTACAATAGCTGATTTTTCCACTGAGCCTAAGAAATTATTTGTTTTTACAACTAATAGAGATTAATCGACAGGTCTCATGTACACCCTTGGCAAGTGTATGCTCCCACCAGAGGTAATATTTCTGGTTTAGTTTTCCTACTAAAATCTTTATCCCCTTCCCTTTTGATTCTTTGAAAGGAATAATTCTCTAATAACTTTATTCCTCTCTTTAAACATTTTTTCTTCTTGAAGGCTTTAAAAATTCTCTTGCAATCAAAACAAGTAATACTCTCGTTGAGGAAGTATAAATAAGATCAAAACAAATTAACAATTAGATAATTGTTTGGGTCCTGATGAGTATTTCCTTTTAAGAAAGGAAATATGAAGTCAAAAATATGAGATTAACCTTTAAATAAAGAATGGTATTCAAAATGCTATTAAGTCATTAACTTTGGTAAATAGGCATTTAACCTTTGTCAAAATGCAACAGTGTTTAACCTTTGTGTTTAAAATAGTGCTTCTATTAGGTATGCTTCAATTGCTGCAGATCAAATAAGAAGTAAGCTGTCTCTTGACCTGAAATTTAAACTAATCCTGATATGACCTTTGCAGGGAGTTGAAGCAAAGTTTGTTGACTTTTATTTTAAAATGGCAGTATTTCTTTTCTTTTCTTTCTTTCTTCCCTTTTTTTTTTTTTAGCTCTGTAGACCTTTGCCTGTATCCCACTTCCTGCCGGGTGTAGATGGTTCCCAAATCCGGCAATGAAAAGCTGTTGCTGTTGTATTTGCAGTTTATTGGAGGCTGGAGGCAAAGAATATTCTCTTGAAGAAGTATGTTTTAACTGTTTCCAGCCAAATTTTGCAAACTCAGGAAGTTCATATTAACATTTATACTTTTGCTATGGAAAAGTACAATTCTAATATCTTGCCATTTACTCACTGTTAATTTACAGTCACGAAGAAGAGAAGACATAATTTCATTTACTTATTATGGGCAAACCAATTGTGCAGGACACATGATTTCAAATCAGAAAGACCTGTTTTCCTCCAGCCATTTACACGAGTCACTCTTAGGGATCCACTGATACATTTCAAGTAATTTTCCTCTCTAATTAGAGCTCACAGTTCTGTCTTCTACAACAGATGTGATATTTGCAAGCATCTCAGGGGAAGGTATGTTTTTCTGGAAGATGCTTACCTGCACAACCAAAAGGTTTTCAGGAGCCTCTGAAAATCTAAACTAAAAATTCAACTTTTTCATAAATAAGCACAAATAGAAAGTTAGTGAATTGGGTCCTGTTATCCTTAATTTCCTCCTTTCCTCTGGTGAGCAGATCTTCAAATAGACATTAGGAGCATTATAATGTAGGGGAGCAAAATGTGCCACTCCAAAACATGTGTCTTTGGGATATCGATTATTTTAAACTGGTTAGTTTTAAGAAACAAAAGACTCAGGAAAAAATCTTTGACCTTCCTCCTAACTGCCTATAAGAATTTAGAGAGAGAACCTGTCCAGCATAGGAGTTATCATCAGAGGTCACTATAGTTGAATACAGACTAGGTATCATAGGGGAGAAGCTAGCAAAGCTCTTTGGATAAAAGTTCTCTGGGTATCATTATTAAAGATGGCCCAGCAAACATTTGTTCGCAAACATCTGCTTTTTCAACTCCATGTTGCCTTCTTCCCCTTCGAAGTCCAAACCACTAACCACCTTTCTCCTTGGCTCTAGGTGGCATGTAAGGCTCAACTGCTTGATTTTTCCTGGGTGCCATATTCTTATGGGACCCCTGTAGGTACACATATAATTAAATTTGTTTATTTTACCCTGTTAATCTTTCTCATGTCAATTTAATTCTTAGGCCAGCCAGAAGCACTAAGAGGGTAATGGGGACATTTCACCCTCACACTAGAGATAAAATAGTTTCCAGTGTAAAATCATGAAGGACAAATTATGTAGAAGAATACATTCACATTTCAAAGGGAAATAATTCTCCCTTTCAGAATGTGACTCTTTAATATAGCCTTTCATGTTACACTGAGACCCATTATTTTACTTGTACTTATATATTCTATAAATTGCAGATGTGAGAGGTTCCCAACCTTTCAACTTCCAGGGGGAAAAACAAAGCCCTAGAAAAGAGAAAAGTCATTGTGCAGCATTAAGACATGCACCTGACAACACTAACACTGAAAGTTTTTAAGTACGTGATATGTAGCTTGTAGGTGTCTGCTTCTCTCAATTTCTGGTTCTTCTAGGTCCATTAACTGTCGGTCTGTACCTTCTCCTGGATTGATAGCTACAGAAACAGTATAAACTCCAAAAAGGTTGGCCTTTGTATCTGTTTTGTTCAGGTCTGTCTGTGTCCCCAACTCCTAGAGCGGAGCTCAGGCAAGAGAAGTGAGTGGCTTAGCAAAAGTTTACTGAAGAAAGAAAAAATAAACCAAACAATAATGAACTATTGACTCATAATACCTTTTCTAAATTCACTTGCATTATAATCAGTGAAGGAACCCGAAGCTAAAGAAATAAAATTTTGTTAAAGAAAGTTTGAGGAATTAACCAATGTGTTTAAAGATAGATTTGGTGTCCAGAGGAGATTCAAGAACAGAAAATTGCATTAAAGGGTATTTCTATGCTTGGATTAAAAAAAAAGAAAATTACCTACTTTGTCTTGGAGTAAAACCTACTTTTCAGAGAATCATTTCCTCCAAAGTAGTTAGTGTAGGAAAGAGAAAAGTTTTTCTTAAACCTCTTAGTATCCCTGGCTTGGTTGAAAAATTATATTGACAAATACAAATTAACAGGAGAAAAACATACACGTTTATCTAATATAAATTGTAAGTAACACAGGAGACTTAAAGAAGTGAAGATGTAAAAAACAGTTAAACCTGAATATTTTTATGCTGTTTGATGAGGAGTGGACAGTTGTGGAGAAATATAAGAGGTCAAAGAGAGCCAGTAAGAGTAGTGACCTGGGGGAAACAGCACAATAATCTTCCTGATTTGATCACATTTTCAAATTCTTTTAGCTTAAAATATTCAATATGCTAAGATGCCATATCTGGGGGTAGTGTGTACTGAACCTCATCACCAACAAAAGGTGGTTTATGAAAACAAAGCACCCCTTTTTTGCATACTTATTTCAAGGGTCATCTGGAGTTTGTTTTCCCAAAGATATTTATTTTTTGGAAGTTTCCTTGGAAAGCTGTTTGAAGACTGCATTTTTTTTTTACATTTCTAATACTTGGGTTGGGATCTACCTTAGTCAGCTTGGGCTGTTGCAACAAAATAGCAAAGAGGGAGTAGCTTAAACAACAGGATCATGGTGCCAAGATCCAGGTGCAAGTGAGGACTCCCTTCCTGGCTTGTAGACATCCACCTTCTAAGTGAGGGTGCACATGTCTAAGAGCACTTCCTCTTCTTATAAGGGCACTGAAGGGGGACTCCATCCCCATGACCTTATCTAAATCTAATTATCTCTGAAACACTTTACCTCCAATGCCATTTTACTGGGGATTAGGATTTCAACACATGAATTTCGAGAAGACACCATTCAGTCCATACCAGTTCTCAAATGCAAGATTTTATATGGATCCATTTTGTACCCAGGTCAAAAATAAATAAATAAATTAATTAATTAATTAATTCTTATATAATTTCCACCTAAAGATTTTGTCCACGAAATATACACATATCAATAAAAGGAGAAAAAACATAGCTTATCTGATCCATGTAATTTAGCTTATTTTTCTGTCTTAGCTGCAGTCCTTTAACTCATAGCAAAATTTTATCTTTCTTTGCAAGAATATCCCTGTCCAAACTTAAATTATGTTTTGGAATGTTACCTATTCCTTATGTAGGTGGCAGACAAGGCCAGAGAATTTAGGTAAATACAATGTACCCAATAGCCCTGTTAAAATGAGGCCAACACATCAGATCCCAGGTAGAGGGTACAGACACCCCGTCCTCTATTAGGTCTCCTTCACATAGTTTTTGCAAGTCTTAGTCATTTATAGGCCCAAAGATGATACTTTTCCCTATAAATAGAGCAATGATAATATGCATATTTATCGAGTTCATACTATGAACATATCTATTCATTTAGAACCTTTACAAAAAATGATCTCAATATATTTTCTAAAAGTTCTATAAGGTAAATGTGACCTTGGTTTTTCAAATAAGAAACTCGAACCTCAGAAAACTTCCCTCAACCAGAAAAGCCAGAATTTCAGTAGTGATTTGTGCACAAATTTAATTTTCACCCATGTCATTGTCAGTTATGCTGTTTCTCCTGTAAGTGGGGAATTCATACAGAAAAATAGTCCTGAAACTTAGAATTACAGACCTGCGTTTTAATCTTAACTGGTTCACTTAACATCTCTTAACATATTGTAAAAACAACAAAAAAATGCGTTGGTATTAGAGCAGTTCCTCTTACCTGTGATTTCATGTTCCGAGGCTTTAGTTACTACAGGTCTGAAAAAATTAACTGGAAAATTCCAGAAATAAACAATTTATGTTTTAAATGGCATGCCGTTCTCAGAAGTGTGATAAAATGTCTCACCATTCCACTTCATCCCTCCTGGGACATGAACCATCCCTTTGTCTAGCATATCCACACTGTATATACTATCCACTCCCTAGTCACTCGGTAGCTGTCTCGGACATCAGATTGACTGTCATGGTATATCATCAGTTCTTGTGTCAAGGAACTGATTTGCTTAGTAATGACCCCGTAGCCATTCATAGAACTTGTATTACAATAAATTGTTATAATTATTCTACTTTATTATTAGTGTTAATCTCTTACTGTGTCAACTTTATAAATTAAACTTTTTCATAAGTATGTTTATATAAGAAAAACAATGTATAAGATGTTCACTTCTATCTATGGTTTTAGACATTCACTGAGACTTTTGGAACATATCTTCCTTGAAAGCAGAGATACTACTGTACTTTATAAAGTGGGTTCAATTAGAATGAACACAGGCTAAATAACAATGAATCAGGAAAAGTTAAAAGTATTTTTATTTACCTAGGTTTTGACCAAGATAGACTTAATTATTTTCCTTAGTGTGGTTTAAACTGTAGATAGGCTTCTTCCTGACTCTGAGCCCTGATCTTTCTTTACTTAGAGCATTTATTTTAGAGTTCTTCATTGTAAATTATTTCTCTGACACTTTCTAATATACCTAAATCTTTTAAAAAGTCTCTTGCTAGTTGTACAGCCCAGGAATGTCTTTCTCAAGAACCAAGAAGCCATCTATCAAGAAAGACAGGACCCCTATCTGCTGGTCTCTGTGTGAGGGTAGGAGCCTAAATTTGACAAGTGCCACTTAGCGAACACAGATGGCCAAATAAGAGAGAAACACACTTGCAAGCTCAGCAAACCCAACATGCTTCACATATTCCATTGATCAGCCCACCTCCTAATGTTGCAGTACTTTTCTCCAAGCTTATGCCAGCAATAAAAAAAAGCATCTCACCTTATGTTTCAGCAGAATTCATTTCATACTGAAGCTTGCCCTTTTTCTCCTATTGCAATGGCCTTCAATAAAGTCTTTCTCATTTAACTTGAATTCAGTGTTTGTGACGTCAGATTCCATGTATGAGTGAAGAATATAATTTTCATTAAGATAAATGCTTTTGAATTTGGGGTTGATTGATAATACATTGGGTCATGTTTTACCCTGGCTGGTGTGGCTCACTTGGTAGGAGTGTCATCCTGTAAACCAGAAGGTTGAGAGTTTGATTCCCAATTAGGGCACGCGTCTAGTTTGCGGGCTCTCTCCCTCTCTCTCTAAAATCAATAAGCGTGGCCTCAAGTGAGAGTTAAAAAATTAAATTAGGTGACTTTCTAAACTACCTTAAAGTAGATTGATTACAGGAAAAAAGAATTCTGGAACGTACATCCATTTTCCAAGAGTTGCAGCAGTTACAGGTTTTTTGTTTGTTTACTTTTTCCCTTAGAAGTTCTCTTCACTAAGGAATAAGGCCCTTTCAGACATGTTTGTTGATGACTTCACCAGACGGAAACTGTGGTTACTCAGAATTGAGGACACTTGAGATAGACCAAATAAATACTCCCTTCCAAAGAATTTCAAATATATAGTACAGTAATAAATCACTACTGGAACCAGAGTAAGATACATAATTATAGAACAAGTTGCGAACTCTCAGTTAAATACCATACACTATGGCGCAAGTAGAAAATAACTGGACTAAGTCATAGGGAATTGGCACAAAATTCCTGTACTGCAGAGAACCCTTCAGTGGTGATTTAAGTAAGTGGCATATATTTTGAAAGTGTCCCGCTAATATCCTCCTGCCTATGACCAGGAGTTAGAGGCCAAAACAAGCTATGGAAAGAGTGTTTATTATTCCAATTGTCTCAGCCATGCTGACTAGATTCAGTGTGAAGCAATTTGGTCATGCAATTGATTTTTATTTAATCCTAACTTAGTTTTAGGCTAAGGAGGCAAATTTCTAGAAGAAAGGCAAGTTCATATTTGTAATCAGAAATGACAAGACAATGCAAAGAAAAATGTGTGCTAAGAAACCAAAGGAAAATATTCTAAAATATTCCAGAAAATAAAATATTCCTACTAACCCAATGCAATGAGTATTCTCCATGAATTGCATGGCAACTCCCAAATCTGTAGAATAAACAAAAATCTAATGTTAGGGTAATGCTTGTGATAATTCTGGACTCTGGTAAAACAGTTTTAGTAAAATTGGAGAGAAAACTTACTAAAACAAAATTTCCCAACAGTTGACCAGTGAGTCAAACCCTCAGCTCCTATCTTCACTCTTCTAAAGGAGAGAAATGTTGGCTCATAAAATTAAAGGATGTGGGACCAGTCCTCCCACTCACTTGTCAAGGAGAAGATTAACGTAGTGTCTTATATAACACAGTATATATGCACAATAGGGATGCATTTTGAGGCGAACCATAGTCCAGGTGGAATTAATCTCATGCAAAGATTGGTAGACAACAACAAAAAAAAAGCTTTTTTAAAAGCAAAAAAGAATGCAACCTTTACTCCACCCGCAAAATATATACACACACAGTATATATATAAACAAACTGATATATAGATATATATAGCTGTAGAAATCAAGCATAATGCAAGCCCAAAGTGTTTTTATAGTTGTAAAAGTTAAAAAATGAAAATATTTGGAATTACTGATACATATTGCCAATCGCCTTTTAGAAAGTATTGTCTGCTACCAGTATAGAAAATTAGTTCTTTTATTGAACTCTTTCCAGAATTGACCTTTTAAAAATTATTCAATATTTATCAAGCGCCAAGTTTATTTCGGACTACTTCAGTCTAGAAGTAGTGTGCCCTAAAATAATAGGTCCGGGAACCATATTTAGCTATGTGTAATAATGAGATTTAGAGCATAGAAATAAAATGGATAGTTTTGTTTAGCATAAAATAAAAAGAATATATCTCTCTGTTCAGGGTTTTGGTAAGCAGTTCCAGGAGATAGCGTACACTCCACCTCTGTGTGACATAATGACTAATGAGCTTTCATTGTTGATTCCAATGAGACAATTTCATTTTCACAGGGACATTGACCCAAAGTAATCCAACCCCGGTGAACAAACAAGAAATCTCAGTGGAAACTGCACTTTCCTTGCTCTCACAAAAGGAAACAGCTCTCCTTTGCTGCAACAGGCTGAAATTTTCATCTGAGGGACTGTAAAGACCAAAGGAATGATTGGAGTGTTTCTCTCTTGTTAATAAAGCGCCCTTCTGTATCTAAAATTGAGAATTATTTTCTTCAAGCAATCTGTTTCTACTATGATGAACTAGAAATGATATAGTACAATTATAAATGAATTTAGATTAAGTAAATTGATGAAAAATATTTTTAAAACTGTTAACCCAGTTGCCTGATATGCTTATACCAGAATAGTTTTTTATATAATAATATCTGGGTATAGATTCTAATTGCCTGCTGTGCATTTACTAAATTTATGCACCTCAGCTCTAAGGCATGGGTCTAAACAGTCTTCAAATTAATGAGGAACATTGGAAAATCTTCTAAACTGAAATGTTTCCACTTCCTGCATTAGAAATCTAGTAGAAATTAAAATTAAACAAAAGAGACACATTATAAGTGAATATGCTGAAAAACAGATAAAGATAACAGAAGATGTAAAAAAAATAAGGGTATTATATAAGCAAAAACTTGGTAATTACAATAGGGACAATTATTGAAACAACTTAGTTGTTTTGTTATTTGATGTCTTAATTGAGACATAACCTCAGAGAATAAATTGTACATATTTAAAGTATATAGTTTGTTTCAACATAAATATATACCTGTGAGATCATTAACATAGTCACATAAGTGAACATGTCATCACCCACAAAATTTCTTTTGGACTCTTAATAATCCTGCCCCTTTTCTGCTCTCCCTCCACCTACATCAGTGAAAGTACCGAACTGCTTTTTAAGATTTCTAACTTTTCTGACTCAGTCTAAATATTTTATGATTTATTTGTTTTGTTGAATTTATTAAAAGTTTATTTTTATTGCTGAATAATATTTTATCCTATTGCATATGTAATAATTTGTTTACTAATAAACTGTGGTAGCTTATTTGGGTTATTCAGGGTTTGCTATGAACAATTGTGTACAAGTTGCTATATGGACAGAAACTGTTATTTCTCTCTTGTAAATAACTAGATGTTAAATGGCTGTATCATATGGTAGGTAAATGTTTACAGACTTTTTTTTCCAGAAATCCTGAACCTTTTTCCAGATTGGTGGTAGCACATCCATCCCCACCAGCATTTTCACTTTCTCTACATCTTGGCTAAACACTGTGGAGTTAGTACATTTAATTTTAATCGTTCTAATATATGTGTAGAGTATTATCTCATTATTGTTTAATATGCATTTATCTAAGGGATAGTGATTTGAGGGAAGTTTTCATATACATATTTGCCATTAATACATCTTCTTTATTGGTGCATCTATGCAAACACTTTGTTCATTCTGATGTTTTTGTCTTTATTAGTAAGTTTTGAGAGCTCTCGTATCTCTGGTTTGAATCCTTTATGATTTATTTGGTTTGCAAATTTTTTTACTAGTCAATAGTTGGTCTTTTTGTTCTCTTTCAAGTGTATTTTAAAGACAGTTTACTTTTCTTCTTTTACAAAATCTATTTTATCAATTTGTTACTTTAATAATTGAGTTTTTGGTGTTTTGTCATCAAGTGTTTTGCCTAACCTAATGTCACAAATAGTTTTCTATTATGTTTTCTTACAACTGTTTAGCTTTAAGATTCTTATTTATGTCTTTGATTTATTTGAGAGTTCATAATTGATTGTAGTTCAAGATATGAATTAATGTTTTTTTATTGTTTTGTTCTGTTTTGGTTTTGCATATGGATTTCCAGTAAGACAATTAATTTAAAAGATTATCTATTCTCCTCTAAATTGCCTTTGTATCTTCTTTTGAAAATCAATTGTCTATATTTGCATGAACCTATTTCTGAAATATATTATGCTCCATTGATGTCATTGCTTATCTTTAGGCCAGTGTTGTATAGTATTATTCACTGATGATTGACTAATTTTTTAATTAAGATAGTGAAAAAACTTCAAATGTGTATATTTTAAAATGGGTAGTTTAAGTTATTTGTCTATTTGTGTAAATTTTAGAATCAACTGGCCAGTTTCGACAATATTGTTCAACTCTAAAAAGAAATTTGCTTTCAGGAAAAGAAAAGACAAGGGGGAAACATAAGTGTATATCACTAAGTAAAAGAAGTCAATCTGAAAATGCTACATATTGTGTGATTTCAATTGATGACGTTCTGGAAAAGGCAAAATCTATGAAGACTGCAACAGTATCAGTGGTGGCTGAGGGCTTAGTGGGAGGAAGAGATAAATAAGTGAAATCCATAAAAATTTTAGGGCAATGAAACAACTCCATGTTGATGTTATAATCATGGATACATGTTATTATGAATTTTTTAAACTCATAGAATATTCAATTCCAAAAGGGAACTCTCATACAGTTATGGATTAGGGTGATGATGATGTGTCAATAAAGGTTTATTAATTGTAATTAATCTCCTCCTTTGGTTGGGGATGTTGATAATAACAGAGTCTGTGTGGGCATTCATCACCCACTGCCTCATTTAATTTTTACAGACTTTTCGTTAAGTAGGTACTATTTTCACCAACATATGTTTCTGGCACATGATACCTACTCAATAATTAAAGATTAAGTTGGATTAGACATGTGTGTGTGTTTCTTTATACCTCTGATTTCTGTGTTTTGTTTAGAAAATGGGTGGATAATTGAAATTTTAATTCAGCCACACATAGCCAGTATTCTCTCTATAAATTTTCCCTATACACAAAAATTAAGAGTCTTAATCAATAGGTCTGGGAACAATAAAATCAGAGGAGTAAAAACAGAAAAGCAATTTAAATTGACACTACATCAGAAAATCAGACTCAAAGAAGCCACATGTATATGAATATCCACTCATCATATTATACACTTTATTTTTTTTAAGATTTTATTTGTTTTTAGAGAGGGGAAAGGGGGGAGAAAGAGAGGGAGAGAAATATCAATGTGTGGTTGCTTCTTGAGTGGCTCCCCCTACTGGGGACCTGGTTTACAACCCAGGCATGAGCCCTAGCTGGGAATTGAACTGGCAACCTTTTGGTTAACAGTCCCGTGCTCAATCCACTGAACTACATCAGCTAGACCATAATACACACTTTAAAAATACAGAACTGAATTTGTCAGTTATTCAACATTAAATATAAAAAAAAATTTTGGTTGTAGAAAACATAATCATTTTTCCAAAAAAATAGTGTTACTAAGTTAACATATAATCAGTTTATGATTTTAATTTCCAAAGAATCAATATTATTTTAAACTGTAAAACAAACAAGCTAAAAAAAAAGAAGTCACTTAGTTTAGAGAATTAGGACATGGAATCAAAGTTCATTGAAGCAAGTAAAAAATAACAAAACAGCATGATAAAGAATGACTAGAAAGACAATCGAAAGTATTGTGGTTATGGAGTCAATGGTCATAGTAATAATACCAGCATGCACTCTTGCTGGACTTATTATATTCCAGACATTTTTTAAAGCTCATTTAATTCTCTGAGTTTGTGTAGCAAGTACTACAGTTTTCTCCTTGGAAGAGAATAGGACACAGACACAGAGAAAACATGGATGACTGATGACTCATAATTACACTGGAATCTCCTACAGAGTGAAATATTGTTTATAAACACACTAAGGTATTTGAGTTACTGATATAATTCAAGAGCTTCAAAGTTATGCAGTATCTTTATGAGGGAAAACAGCCAGTTCTAAAAATCAGATCAATTTTAGGACTTTATAAGTACATATTTTACTCAAAAAATTAATACAACACTAAAATGGTCAAATATAGCTACCATTACAAAATAGTGAGAACCAATAAGTGAGGAAAACTTATTCCCTTATCCATATACACTGGTTTACTTCTTTCCAGAAAGCTTTACTTTATATACACATTTTACCTTTATAAGTATAAATTTTCAAATAATTGGGAGAAATAGTAGACTCTCTATTTGCTACTTTATAAGGAAGTTAGTCTCTGAATGGCAAAGAAAAAGAGCAAAACTCTATATTAAAGATAATTGCTATGACCATCTTGTCAGAAAATTGTTACCCCTACAATGACTCACAGTTTAGCTTCTTCAGTGGGAAGTACCAGCTGGAGGAGAATCACAAAGGTTTTACAAGCATTATATATTGAATTTCTTTTCTAGATTCATATAGATTCTATGAACAAAGCAACATTCAATAAAACTTTTTGAGACAAATTTTGCATGATAATCAAAAAGCTTCCAACATAGCTCCATGAACACATACTTCTGTCTGACGGATCTTTAGTTACAGAAAAATACAGTATCTTTGATACCCTTGTATGCTAAGGACTTAGGTTACAGGGGCCATTTAAAGGCTTTACATGAATTAATTTATTCTAAGTGTTTATTAGAACTCATTTCTTCTAAGTATTCATTATTTAATAAGCAAATTGGGGATACAATAATTCTCTAATTTTGCTATGTTTTCCATGCCTTTAGTCCACATGCAATAGTGAGAATGCAGATAACTTTTATCACACAGTTCATTAAGTCTAATGCACACTAGCAGAGCACACTGTGATTTGTGTGTGTGTGTAAAGTTGATGCTGCCCCGTTAACTAACAAATATTTAGTAAATGAAATTAGAGTCCGATGCATGGACTTATTTTAACTTTACATTGGGAGAAAAAATCCTGCAGATTCTCTTTGACTGAAAAGATCAGACTTCACAATTAATGCATCATTTGGTTTATGTTGCTCTTTCTTCAGTTTTTAAGGATCTGATCATCACATCATATAAAGATATTATGTTAAAGCTAAGCAACCAGTGTGCTAACTTAGCAGTTTATAAGGGAAAAAGCGCTTTATTAGGCTTTGGAAAGTTGTGGCCATCTGGAGTAGCAGCATGAAATCTGGTCTCCACATTTGCGTCCATGCAAAGGTTAGCCATGTTTTCTGTTTCTAAACTTCTCACAGGGAGTTAGACTTACACATTTTCTATAATCTTCTCACCTCTCAGAGTCCTCATACAGTGTAATAACATATGGGGGGAAACATGATAGTCAAAGCAATTATTTGTGGTTTCTGTCCTATGGGCACTCAACCCATGGGAGAGTGATAAACATTAAAGTTTAAGCCCCATCCACAGCGTACATTTCTTTAGCTTCCTGGTTATTTTTTAAAAGGTCATCTTGCTGGTTTACTGCTATGGGCCAAACATTTTGATTTTTAATTCCTTAGAGCAATGTTTCTCAAAATATCTGCAGTAGAGAACCATTACAAATTTCTCATCTCTCAGAAACTAATACGTTTATGAATTACAATAATAATAAATTCCCGTAACCAAGTGGAAAAACTCTACAAAGACATAAAAAATACAAGCTTTCTTTTGTTAGCATTGGATTCAAAAGACATGAAATTACTTTGTCAAAGTGCTCTAAATATTCCTAAATGCTTACTCGCAACTAGGGTCTTTATTTCAATCTGTTTTGTGTGCATTAGTGCCTCACTGTGATTTTAATTTGTATTTCCCTGATAACTTACAATGTATTATTAAGCATTTTTATGTGCTTACTGGCCATTTGTAAATTTTTTATTGTGAAGTGTCTATTCAAAAATATGTTTATGTATTTTTAAAAAATCAATTGTCTTATTACTGGATTGCAAGAGTTATTTATAAATTATGGACACAAGTACAATATCAGATGCTTGTGTTGTAAATAAATTTTCCCTGTGTCTTGTCCCTTTACTTTCTTAATTGTGCTTTTCATAAAGCAGAAGTTGTTTAATGGTCTGTAAATCCAATTTATGAAGGTTTCATTTTGTGTTTTTTATTTTTGTCTCCTAAGGTTTAGATTTTATCACTTTAGGTTTTGTGGTTAGAATTAAAATTTATTTCAACTTAAATTTTGTCAGATAAAAATTAAGGCTTTTTCCCATTCCCATACATTATCTAATTGTGCTAGCACCACTTGTAGAGCAATTATCATTTCCCCATTTTATTCTGTCAAATTTTTTGTTAAAATGTAACCACCACACATGTGTGGACCTGTTTCTAACTCTGTGTCCTAAATCTGTTATCTCCATATCTCTTTTTATGCTGACACAAGACCCTCATGGTTCTCAGGCAGTGTAAGCCTTCCAAATTTGTTCTTCTTGTTCTGAATTGTGTTGATTATTCTATATTGTTTCCATTGTTATATATATTTTAGAATTATTTATTAAATTCTACAAAATAAAGACCACTGGAATTTTCATTGGCCTGAATTACAGATCATTTGGGGAAGGACTGACAACTTAATATTGTGTCTTCTAAACTAACTTTTTAAGTTTCTCCATTTAGCAGTAGTTCTTTAATTTCTCCCAAAATAGATGTATGAAGCGGGACCCTAACATAACTGGTATTATCTTCTGGAGGGTGGGCCCCTTTTAGGCGTTCCCTCCTAGGTTAGTGTTCTAGGAATCCATTTGTGTTGGTGTTCCAGCTGGTGTTGTTGTGAGAGGCTGCATTCAGCTCCAGTGCACTGTGTTTTGAAGACTCATTCAGTGTGTTTGCCCATTTCATCATGGGTAATTTACAAGCACACCTGCTCACACTGCACTGAGTGTTCAATAGTTTTTGAACAAAAACAGCATGACCCTGGTGCCCCACCCTCCTTGTTCACCTGATCTCACACCAGTTACTTCTTTTTGTTTCCCTGGGTAAAAAAAGTCCTCAAAGGAAAATGTTTTGATGATGTGGAAGAGGTGAAACAAAAATGGCAGAAGCACTGAGAGGCATCAAAATGGATCAGTTCAAAACTGTTTTGAGCAGTGGAAAAAAGTCTCGATAGGTATATTGCATCAAATGGAGGGTACTTTGAAGGTGATTGAAGTTTAAGCATGTAAGAATAAATACACAATTTTTTATAACTAAATTCCATTTAGGGGGGTTCCCTCTCTTATAGTTCCAATATAAAAGTTTTATACATACTTTGCTAAATTAATACCTAATATTTCCTAATTTAGATGGTATTATAAATTATAATTTTTAATTTTAGTTTTTAAGTGTTCATTGTTAGTATGTAGTAACACACTATTATTACAGATAATTCATGTATACTTGACTTGCTAAATTCATATTTGTTAGTTCTAGTAATTTTAAATAAGTCCTTCAGATATTCTATATGCTTGATACCTGTGGATATTGTGTATTGCTGACATATTATGCCCAAGTAAAACATCTAATCTAGATGTCGGAATGCTCTTGGTAGTCAGTGTGCAATTATCAGTTCTTTCAGAGATGATTTAGCTGAAGACAGCCAGTTTGCCCAAAGGTAAATCCCCTCCCGAAGTGATATAAGTGTTTGGCCATTCTTGACCCACAGATTCCATGGGATTATTTGAGGCATTGCTGATTTTGTATCTCACGTAGATCTTCCCTTTACCCAGTATTGTTTCCTTATCATGCACCCCTACCCCCAGCCACAGCCATAGTCACAGGCGTTGATTCCAGACGTGTTTCTAAGTAAATTCCTACATGCTAACCTCCATCTCAGATTCTGCTTCTTAGGAAATCCAAACAGCAATATGATCTTGTATTCTATGAATTCCAGGTTTCCCCTTTCTTTCTAAGCTGTTTGCTTTGTATTCATTTTTTCTTGTTTATTGTGCCTGGTAAGACATCTAATGTTGACTTGAAATTGCAAGAGGGAATATACTTGGCTTGTTCCAATTCTTAAGGGGGAAGTGTTAAAGCATTTGATTATATAGGAGAGCTTGTAAGTTTGTAATAGTTTCCATTTATTGAGTTAATCAAGTCCCCTTATATTGTTTATTGACCAAGATATTTTATCATAAATGAGTTATTCAAAACGTGTTGTCTAATTTCTAAATACTTGGGATTTTGTAGATCTCTTTTTATAATATATTGATTGTGAAGCTTGATCAATGTATGCTGTTAAAAGTCTGGAAAATATTCTCTTCCTTTAAAATGTGTTGACTTTTGCCTTGATAGCCAGTGAAGTTGCATATGGGCCCACCTCCGCCTTTCAAAGCCTTGTTTCCAAGGTTGGTTTTAGTAGGGCTGTGACTCTTCCCCGTGGACTAGTTTAACCTGCTATGAGATTACAACCCTTTTACAGAGGCTATTGAATTCCGTTGGTATTCACCACTTTTTCCCCAGTCAGCTTAATTGAAATTCAAATGCTTACCCTGTCCTGTGTGAGATGAGGGCATTGTTCAGTTTACAACTCGTTTTAGTTTTCATTGACCGGGCTTGTGAAAATTCTCCCTCTTCATTCACAGTCTAGTATGCAACAAAAACTCAAGGTTATTTTGTTCCTGTTTCTGGACCTTATTCTCTGTTTTGCTTCCTTTGCTTGGTGCACTGTGAATAGCAAATTCTAGCCACCTCAGCCTCCCTCAGCTTAACTGTGATCTCAGCCCAACTCAGTGAGATCGCAGTGCTATTCGTTTTCCTTCTCTGTATGTGGGTTTCCCCTCCCTGTGCTATTAACTAGAAATATCTCTAGGCAGAAAACCATTAGTGTTGTAGAACTCTTTCCTAAACTCAAGAACCACAGCTGTGTTATATCTGTTAACCATTGTCTAAAAGTCCTTGTTTAATGTGTTGTTCAGTTTCCTAGTTGATGAAAGGAATGCAATCTGATACCAGTCATACCACCATGGTGAGAAGAGAACTTCCCTTTACATATTTTCAAAAATATATATCTATGGGATTTAAACACAGACATAGATATCATTCACACATCCACGGACACACAGTGCTAAAAACCTCATGGCACTCAAAAAAACCAAGAAAGAGAAAAATATGAACATATGGCATTTCTAGAAAATTTGTATTCAGAAAGAGTTCTGGAGGCACTCATACTTAAAAAGATGATAACTTGGATTTAGAAGAAACACAAAATTTTATCTGAGATTATAGAAATAATTTAATTTGGGGGAAGTAGTCTCATCTATAACTGTGAATGTGTGATAAAGTTTAAGTATGTTTCTAATAACACAAGGGAAGGTCATGTATGTGGTTCTATACTTGATAGTAATTTAGGAAAACGGCAGATTGTTGGGATTTTTGTAAATATTCAAAATTAACTCTTTTTAATAAAGATTTTATTTATTTATTTTTAGAGAGAGGGGAAGGGAGGAAGAGAGGGAAAGACACATCAACCTGTGATTGCCTCTTGCATGCCCCCTGCTGGGGACCTGGCCTGCAACCCAGGCATGAGCCCTGACTGCAAATTGAACTGGTGATCCTTTGGTTCACAGTCCAGCGCTCAATCCGCTGAGTTAAACCAGCAGGGGCCTAATTCTTAAGTTGATTCTTAATTTCATCAGTTTTTCACTCAAAATCTGAATATTAATTTTTATAATAGTTATTCTTAGTGAAATTTGTTACATAGAAATTTGGTTGCTATGAGAAGCAAATAATGAGATGAAATATTCCATTGTTATTGTTGATTTTTTTTCTCTTACCTAAAAGTCTTAACTTAGCCCTTCTTTACTTTTTATTAACTTTATTTTTATTGTTGACACTATTACAGATGTCCCCATTTTTCCCCCTTTGCCCACCTCTACCAGCCCCAAACCCTCTTTTACTCACCCTTCTTATAACCCTTATAGAGCTTTCACACTCATTTTATTTTTAACACCTTTGAAAAACTCTAATTCTATGAAGACAGAGATACAAGAGTTATGACCCTTAGTTCTAGAGTCTAAAATATAGTCTACTTGAAAGAACACATAAAATAACTGAAATGTTAGATTTTTCTTAAAAAGCTGGCTTTGTTTGGCTTCCAGCTGAGTCTTCAAGCGGATCACAGAACAGACAAATTAATTGGTGCTTCTCTGAACCAAATAGCAGTGCCTATGGTTAGTTGCCCTTCCTGGGTCATTGTAGCATTGAGTCTCACGATACTATTATGCGAGTGTTCTCTAGGGGTGGCTGTCCTGGGTCATAACCTGATCTCGATAGCAACAATCGTTGATTCTTCAAAAGTCAAGCTTCAGGCCTCATGCATTTTCTGACATTGATGTACTACTGAAGAAAAACTTCAGAGAACACTCATGGATATATTTTCATTTTTGATAGTATATTTAGAGGTTCGATATGCAGAAATGTATGAAACTAATATTGCCAAACTGAGGGCATCGCTGTTATAATATTTTTAGATATTTTATATTAAAATTTGAAAAACAGATGAATTTTATTTAAAAAGCCACCCAAGTCTGAAGGTGAGACTGAGGGGATGGGAATGTCCATAGAACAAAATTTTCATGGATCTTTTATAATCAAACCTTCAAAAATCTTAACCATCTCTCAAGAAATGTGCTGCAAACACTCTGAAAGCTTTTTGAGTTTCCTGAGGATGGGGCAGTAGGAAAACGCGAGAGCTGTGTACATGTGTTTTAGAAACTGCTTTATGGAAAGCTACTCCATCTCTCCTGAGAATTAGCCTCGGACAAAAATTCCACTTTTTCTTTAGGAAAGAATACCACAGACTCATAAAATGCATAAAAATTAAAATTAAGAGATTTGGAAATTTAAGAATAATTACATCACCATTAACAATATATATCATTTTATGTCTTTATACTGATAGCACACAGTCAATAAAATGCATTGGAGAAGTATGCTAAGCGTACTCTCTAACATCGCCTGCGAAGCCATTACCTAATGTGCTACAGAGAGAATTTTATCGTCACCCTCTTTCCAACTCCTCATTCTTTTCCTTTTTGAGAATTCTCCTGCTTCATTTTGGTGGCATATTTTCACTGTTGAAGACCTACTGCAACCAAACCGCTCTATCCACTAAGCCCCTTCTCCACTTCAGTTTTGTCCCTAATATGCTGTAAATTGGTAATACTCAATTTATCTAATCCCTGTCAATCGTTCTCAACCAAAATAAATCCAATATTTCTTTTTACAATCTTATGCAATCCAATCCAGTTTAAATGAATTGGCTAACTTCCGATCATTTCTAGAATTTCTAAATATAAAAATGTGCCAAGAATGGCTACATTTATCACTTATTCTATCAAATCATAATAGATATGTATGTATTTTTTCCTCTCTATAATTCTTTGTTATAATTTGTTATAACAGAAAAAATTACCCCTTAACTTTCTCCCACATCTAGATTTTGAAAAATAATTTTGTTTTGACTTCTAAAATACTTTTTGAAAATACCTTTTGCATTTTCATTCCACTTCTATAATCCTAAGGCAAACTTTCTTTAATTATTGAATTACAGAGAACTTTGAGTTTATATAGTTATGTCTAAGTGAAATGATATGAATTAAATCAAGGATTAAGGATACTTAATCTCTGACTTCTAACATCTAACTTTGTTTCCTGAGCTACTTGAAGAAATTCTATTGTGAAACAAAACAAAGCAATTCAAAGAAATATTTGATTATCCAGAAAGCTCTGAATCCAAATGCATATAAAGGTTTGGTGAGGTTAGTTGGGTTTCAAGAAGAAGCCCTTTCTTCTTAAACTGAAAAGTCTAAATTGCCTAGAATCAAAGCCAACAAAAAGGTTTAATTTGGCCCCTTTTAATCTAGTCTCAAAGATAATATGGTATTTTACTAATTCAAGAGAAGAAAACATATGAAAAAATGAGAGTGGAAATGAGGAGGCAAAGAAGTAAGAAGAATGGTCCCAATGTTTCAATATAAGTGGTGTCATAGCACTATTGCACCAGGCAAATTTAAACACAGAAGGAACAACTTTGCTCAAGGTTATTGCAATAGGGGAGAGAGACCAGCACATAGTCGAAGCTCACCTCTGCTGAAATGAAGAATGGGAGAATTTTTAAGGGCAGGGTTTAGGGGAAATTGTAGGTTATGTGCATTTGCTACTTGGTATTACCCATGTCTTTAGGCAGAAGATAATTGTACAACTTGGAACAAAGCCTCACTGTAGTTAGGCTCCTGATCTCTCATAGAGGTTTGGAGAGAAAGGCATCATCTTCCTTGATTGTATTTCAGAGATATATCTCTCAGGTCCCTGAGAAAAACAGTTCTAGTTTATAAAACTGGCAAGAACTTTAAAAAAATTACATCTTAAAGGGGAGGGAAATAAATTACAATGAAATTAATGTGCTAAGTTTTACAAAGTAACTGCTCTAAGGAAAGGAAGGAGAAGGACTACTGTGATTGAACTATCTGGATACTGTAAGGACTGGGAGAGAGAGGGACCTAAAGGTAGGAAGTATCTCATCAACATTAGGCTGAGGGAAATACTAAGACCATCTTGGTCATAAGAAAGAGCTACCTCAAAACTACTCCCAAAACTATCATGCTAGACATATAAAAGTGGGAAGAATACTTAAAAAGTGATAATTACATATAACATTAGTCTGAAAAAGTAGAACTATAGAGAGATAGAATACACACACACACACAGACACACACACATATATAAATATATAAATACTTACATATATATATATATATATATATATATATATATAAATGATCTGTCCAGAAAAAAATCCAGTCATTATTAATATAATGAGAACAGTCTGCATGACATCGGTGTAACCTGGCAGCCAAGAAGAGTGGACTGGAATGCACATGCATGAACAATGACAACTTCACTCTGCTAGTCAATGGGGGCAGTAGATACCACTGAGTGAGCATGTGCACTGTGTGGCTGTCGCATTCAAAATGAGTGAGCAAGTAGAACAACAAATCTGCATCAAATTTTGCTTTAACCTTAAACATTTCTTTATGGAAACTATTCAGATGATTCAGAAGGCCGCAGCTATGGGCAACTGGTGATTGACAGCTTCATCATGACAATGTACCCATTCATGCATCACATCCCCTGTAGAATTTTTTGGCAAAACATCGACTCACCTAGTTGACTCAGCCCCACTGCAGCCCAGATTTGGCACCCTTCGACTTCTGGATTTTTCAAAAACTAGAATCACCTTTGAAAGGGGAGAGATTTCAGACCATCGATGAGATTCCAGAAAATACGACTGGGCAGCTGATGGGAATTAGAAGAACTGTGTGAGGTCCCAAGTTGCCTGCTTTGAAAGGGACTGAGGCATCATTGTCCTATGTAAAATGTTTCTTGTATTTTCTATCTTCTTCAATAAATGTCTCTATTTTTCATATTACATGGCTGGATAACTTCTTGCCTGGCTGTAGACAGAGGAAAGAGTAAAATCTGAATTTGTCCTTCAGAGGTGTGATCTAAACCAGAGAACAATAAAATCTACCATCTTATAGACTCTAATATTTTTCTCTCCATTCCCTTCCCACTCTGTTGGATTTAATATCTACCTCACATATAGATAAATCTTCATTTAATTTAATTAGAATATGTTAAAATATGAAATATGTCAGGGGCTGCATTCGGTACTTGGAAATCAGACATAGATAAAATTAGTGTTTGCCTTTGAGTAGTTTAAAGTTCGGTGGTCAGCTCTTCTAGACAAACAAGTCACTATCGTATAATGGGTAAATATTGTAATAGATATAAGCATATACAGTTAAAATGGTCATTTAATTTAGTTTTACTTTGGGAGAAGAGTAGATCAAAGAAGATACTCAATAGCAGATAACAGTCAAATGCTATCACACTTTGCTCAAAAATCTATTAATACTCCACTCAAAAATGACTAAACTCTTTAAGATGTCTTTGAATCTGATATCAACTTACCTTTTCACAACCTGGAGTTCTCATCACTGAACTGCACAAAATCAACTCTTTGGACCATAATAATTTCCCATTACTCTTACTTTATTTATGATATTCCTCCAACTAAAGTATTTCACTTCCATCTATATATATCCAATTTCAACCTCCTCTTTCAAGTCCAAGTTCACATCTTCCAGGAAGCGCATTGAAGAACAACCTTCAAATTATACATGGTAGGAAGTCATTCTTCTACTGGTGCCCTCTACTGACCTTTGTATGGTGCTTATCTTTTGGGGAAAATATCCTATTACACATTTTTTTGACTATTTCAAGATCTAAGTAGACTTCTTTGCTATGCCTTCAGGTGAAAAAGAAACCTCTTTTATATTAAAATGTGCATTAATTTTATCAGTGTTATCAATAGTGTTGATTTGTTTCAGGATAAAATACAAATTAACAAATGAATACTATTTGTAGCTTACTTAAGAGCAAGTTTAATTTTTTATTCATTTTTCTAACTTCCAAGATTTTGTCAAAGTATCTCATATATTATAGCTTTTCAATGAACAAAATTAATGTTTCCTCTATTTATATCCTATCTCACACAGACTTTTTAACACTGCTATATCAATGGGCATTAAATAAGTGATTATTAGATACTTTAATCAATTCTATCCAGCTCTGAATTCCTTGAGTGTTATTTTGAGGATATATCTAACTTTTTTCTCACTTTTTCAACATGCTGCTCTCAGCTTTGTCACTGCTCTGCTCTCTGATTTTCACAATTAAATAATTTTCTAATCTATACTGGTATTAATGTATTCTCAAGTATTTTGCTTCTTAACCTTAGTTTTAATACAAAGCTGGGGAACTTAGATACATGGGATGTGAATGAAATGAAACAAATCTTTCTTCTGTGCCTGCCCTAGACAATGAGATGCACAAATTAACTCCCAACCCCATTTAGATTTATGCTCAGCAGCTGACCCAGCCCACTTCCCTGAGGGAATAGGAAGCTTTGGGTGTGACCTTCTCTCCTAATTAGCTTTATGTTTCCCCACTCTTTTTTCTTTAATCTCCTTTTCTACTTATTCTGAGAAAAAGCCAATTTGTTTCTCCACTAAAGACCTTTCCTTTGTACTTTTACAAAGACCCTAAAATTTTCTTCTAGGTTAGTTACTTTCTTCTAGACTACCTCCATCTAATAAGAAAAAATAAGTCAATTGCTTTACAATTAGCCCCGCTATACTACGTCACTTCTTCCCTTCTTTGTATGACTCTCTTAAATAAACAGAGGGCTTTCCTTATATTTTCCTTTCCCCTTGTGTTTGCTAGTCGACTAATTTTAATCTCTTTTCTTGTCAGTTGCAGGAGCCAACCTTCTTACTACAAAAGCTACCAAGAATTTGTAGTTACCAGACCTTCAGGATATCGTGTCCTATTCAAAAACTGTTAATTGACATTGTTTAGCATCTGTTCTTGGTATTTCCTTTTTATGTTTCATGAGACAACTCTATATTTTTATTTTCCTCTGACCCTTTCATCATAGTTTAGTTTGTTGCTTTTCCTCACCTTTTACAGACAGAATCTCTAAAGGAAGAACTTTCTAACTAGTCATTAAATTCCACCACGTCAGAGATTTGGGTGGGGTTGGGGTAGGGTGACAGGAAATTGAAAAAGTTTTATCAATATCTATTGAAAGGAAATAAGAAATATTAAAAGAACTCATGTTGCAAGTTTTCATTTCCAGTCTTTAATTTTTCACTTTCATTCTATACCCCTGGGAGTTAAAGATATTTAAAAATATCACATGATTCGCCAAAAAGTAACCTTACACGCAGTTCTCCTTCCCAGAAATTTCCGAAGCTCTCTATGTCTGCATATGCTTGGAAACCGTGAGACCAAGGCCAGCTTCGCTCCCCTTCATGATGTTCTTTTAGATGCCATTGACATTTCAGGTTGTGCCAGCCAGTCACGACAAAAACCTTGTGATGACCGAACATAAGATAGAAGAAAACAAAGGGAGTTTTCCAGCGGTGGTTTCTTGTTTTTATGTATTTTGGGGTTTGTTATGTTTTTTGTTTGTTTGTTTTGTTTTTTGTACTTTCTAATGACAAGGTTTGCCTTAGGTTTTTTGTTTTTTTTTTCCTGGGAGGCTGATATCATATGGTTTTGGTCCGGGCCAGCTGCCTGCCTCATTCAGAGTTGACAGTTATCATTTTCTCTGCTGAGGGAGATATTATTTAATCTAACACCTCATATTCCCCTTATCTCCTGTACATCTTCCCGCAGGAGAGTGCAGCACCATTAGTAAATTATCTTAAGAGAAATTAGTAAAATACAGAAATTTAACATTGGGAAATTGTAACTCACCCCATCATGCTGTTGAAATTTTTTCTGTAAATTCTGACTCTGACTAAGATGGAGCTTGTAGAACAACATCATGTTTGTATAAACATTCTAAGAACTAATTTCAAAAGACACTGGCTCTGACCTTCAGTCATCTCAGCTCTAGGAGATTAGCTGACCTTCAGCCACAAAACCAGGATGACATAGAACCAGGATAACACACATCAGACAATCTCTTGACCAGTTTCAAGACTGTGCTCATCTGTATGTAGAGAACTTTTCGACCCCATCCCCCTGATCCCTTTGTTCTGCTTTCCCTCTCTCCTTAGAAAAACCTTGCCTGCACTGAGACGTTACGATGGGCTTTAGGACAAGTGTCTTCCATGTTCTCGAGATGCTGGCACTCAAATAAGCCACTTTTTTCCCCACTGGTGCCTGTGTCACAATATGGCTTTTGTTTCAGCAGGCAATCAGACCTGTGTTAGTTATATCAACTTGATCATGAGGAGAAAAGGAGTAGAGATAGGTAGGTAGGCTAACAACAAGCCTTTATTTGAGACTGAGGCAAGTTTACAGGACATTCACAGAATTACAGTACTGCAAGGGTTACCAAAGCAGGAGCTCCGCTGTATATGTGCTTTATAAACCTGTCAGGTGGTAGGAAAATAAGGAGCATGTTGGTAAAAAGCAAACATAATTTTCTTGAAACATTCTAGATACCTGAATTACAATAAAAAAAGGCTAAATCTTAGTTCTTGGCACAATGCTAATGCAATATCTCTTCTAATCAACTCATACTATTTCTTTAGTAAATTCTTATTCATTAAAAGACTGAACCAAATAGAATCTCTCTGCTTGCAGTAAAACATATAAGTTTTATTAGACATAACACCTTCTGAAGTGCTGGAAACATTTGTTCTTTGTAATCCTCCAATGTATTAAACAATGAAGAAATTTTATATTCCAACCATGTTCTTCTGTTGTCACAGATGACCTTTTTAATAAGCAAATATTAATTCCTTTTTTTATTTTGTATTTTTGGGAGTTCTTTGTTTGCAATATCCATGTAGAGACAAATTGTGAGACATTTCTCATTAAAAAATGAGCCACAAATCCAAAAATAATCTCCTCATACACTGCAAATTAAGCATAGCATCACTCTTTCTTTTCTTCAAAAATTATTTAGTTTATACCATATGCAAGGCTCTGGGCTTAGGGTAGTGCATCATCCGGGATGGTCTAAGTTATGTTCTGTTATCAAACAACCAACTGATCTTAGTGGCTTAAAACAATAATAGTTTGTTACTTACTCCAACTTCATGTCCATCAAGAGTAGCCAGAGGGGGACAACTCTGTACAGTGTTGCAGGAAATCAGGCTGACAGAGCAGGCTTCATCATGAATGGTGCCCACTGTGGTGCCAGGGGGGAAAGTGCTATACAGAGTCTCACACTGCCAATTAAGTGGCTTGTCACAGAAGGGACACTCATCACTTCTGCTCACAGGACATTGGTTATAATTACTCACATGGCCGCAGTAACCACAAATGCAATATCACTGCAGTCCTGGAGGACAGAGAGCTAGGAATAGTTGGGCAACCACTCTCATGATTATCACAGTAAGGGTGAACAAAATGGTTTGGTCTTTCTCTTCCCAAAATTTGCAATCTACCAGAAAATTCAGAAAATATATAGGTAATCAAATAAGTCTACAATTCTAGATTATTACACATACAATGGAGCTAAAGAAGAGAGTTTGTTTTTAGAAAATAATGGAGAAGAGACCACTTTAGCTACTATCTTGAAGAAAGTGGCATTTAATCTGAATTTTTTGAACGTGAATAAGAGATAGGATGCATGTGTTATAAAGCAGTAACCCACAAGATGTTAAACACAGTGGTAATAGTTGAGATTTAAATAAAATTTTAAATACTTGAGATTTAAATTTAAATGACATGAGAGAATTTTAAGTAGGTGTGCAAGGTAAAAATCCCCAAGAAAATTTAGCATGAAAAGTTTCGTGGGTTAAAGAATTCAGAAGTTCAAGTAATGTCAAGGCTCTGGATGGAACAATTTATATTTTTCTGGAATTTTCCCTAATAGCATCTGTTATGCTAGGACTGAATGATACATTCCTCCAGCAGGTCAGCTCTCTGTCCTCCCTGGGAGTGGGAACTGCTATCAGCTGAAGAGAACCAAGTTGTTTGAAGTTGTAATACCCTCTTAAGGTATCCTGTACCTGACACCAGTTGGCTTCCAGTCCACTCAATACAGTGAGTAGTACTCTTTTTTGCCGGTGGAGGGTCTTGCCTTCAATGCGTAAAAAAATGCAACATCTGTGAACCACAATAAAGAAAGCTATGCCTGTACATGAGCAGGAAGCCCAGGCCCGTTTTCTCGAACTGGGGTAAGTATCCCTGGCTGTCCTAGCTGTCTTGTTGTGATTGCAACATGTCCAAATTTTCCCACTGACTGGTCATATTTCCTATATCCTTGTTACAAGTGCTGATGAGGGGAGGATATTCTCCAAGTTTATTTCCCATTTAAAGTCCTGTATGTATCGCTGTCTCAGAGTCTGTCTTCCTAGGAACCTGAACTTCAACATTTGGTTCCAGAGTTAAGGACTGTGAAGGTTCTGTGATATTTTACCCCACTGGCCAATCAAAGATTTAACGTACTAAAGACTCATGGGCATTGGGAGAGGACAAGGTTATCTGACAGGCAAAAAGGAAAGTTTATTCCTTGGCGTTATAATGGTAGCCAGATTAATATTTATGCTCATTCCACAAGCTCCATTTCCACAGTCTACACAATGACTGTCAGATGATATATTGCATTTATAGTGAAGTGCATTATGGGGCAGGAAACACAAGCTTAGGGTACCCAAAACTTTAATGGACAATTAACCTGCCTAAGCCTTGACGGAGGAGGATACAAGGTCTGTCCAGTAAAAGCCCAGCCATTATTAATATAACAGTAATGGTTTGTGTGACATTGACATAACCTGGCAACCAAGGAGAGTGGACTGGATTGCACATGTGTGAACAATGACTTCAATGTACTAGTCAGTGGGGGCCATAGATGCCATTGAACGAGCATGTGTCCTGGGTGGCTGTCACATTCAAAATGACTGAGTGAGTAAAGCAACAAATCTGCATTAAATTTTGCTTTAAGCTTGGACATTCCTCTGTGTAAACTATTCATATGATTCAGAAAGCCACAGCTATGGGCAACTGGTAGCTTCATTGTGAGAATGCGCCCACTCATGCATCACATCTCATGCAGTTTTTTGGTGAAACATCAACTCACCCAGTTGACTCAGCCCCCTACAGCCCATATTTTGTGCTCTGTGACTTCTGGCTTCTCCCAATACTAAATTCACCTTTGAAAGGGAAGAGATCGAAGCTTCTGATGAGATTAAGGAAAATAAGACAGGGTAACTGATGGCTACTGGGAGAACTGTGTGAGGTCCGAAGGTGCCTACTTGGAAGTGGGCTGAGGCACCATTGTCCTATGTACTAGGTTTCTTGAATCTTGTGTCTTCTTCAAGAAATGTCTCTATTTTTCACACTACAAGGCTGGATGCTTTCTGGACAGACCTCTATTATTTACATTATACTGGATAGTAAATGAACCTCCCCTTTGCTGCAGATAAAGACATTAGCTTCCAAGGCTATTTTCTGTTCAAGAATACTAGAAATATAGTGCAAAACAAAGGCAGTCATTTGAGAGCTCTATCTACACAACCAGGGGGAGTCCCCAAAAGATGGTAAAAATGAATTTTTAGAACTCAATTTATCCTCCAGTGGGCTGACAATGATGACCACAGCACTGGGAATAGAAAACAGTTCCAATTGTTAAAACATTCATAGTCATGAACTAGGATGCATACTCACAAAAGGAATTGTATTAACAAATACAGTATATTAGATGTTATAGATATGTGGGTAAGGTAGTAATTACAAGGACAATGGAAGTAGATGTTCTTTGCTCAAAGGACTTGATGTTCTGAACATATGTAATAAATGATTATAATAAATTATCAATTAAAATTTAAATGTGTAAAATTTGACAATAAGAAAACAGGCAGCCTAATTAAAAATTGACCAAAGACCTTAACAGATACCCAACCAAAGAAGGTACGCACATGGAGAGTAAGCTTATGAAAAGGTGCTTCACATCCTATACTCAAAGGGACAAGCAAATGAAATTAAAACAAGAAGATACCACTATACATCTGTTGAAAAGCCAAACTGCACAGCACTTACAACACCTAATACTGGTAAAGGATGTGGAGCCACAGGAACTCTCACACATTCCTGGTGGGAATGAAGATGATACAGCCACTTTGGAAGATAGTTTGGTGGTTGCCTGAAAAACTAAATGGAGTCTTAACTTACAATCCAATAATAGTTCTGGTTGGTATTTGCCCAAAGGAGTTGAAAACTATGTCCAAACAAAAACTTGTGTACAGATGTTTATAGCCACTTTATTTTTAATCTCCAAAACATGGAATCAACCAAGATGCCCTTCAGTATGTGAGTGGATAAACTATACATTAAAACAGCAAAATATTATTCAACAATAAAAATAAATGAGCTATCGAGGCATGAAAAGATGGGGAGGAATCTTAAGTGTTCATTACTAAGTGAAAAAGACCAATCTAAAAGGGTGACACACTGTGTGATTTCAACTATGTGACATCCTAGAAAAAGCAAAACTATGGAAACAATAAAAGGATCAATGGTTGACAGGGTGGAAGTGAGGGGGAATGGATGAATAGGGAGCACACAAAGGATTTTTAGGTCAGGAAACATAGCCTGTATAATATCATGATGATGCATATGTGACATTAAACATTTGTCCCAACTCAAAAAATATACAGCGCCAAGGGTGAACACTAAGGTAAACTACAGACTTTAGATAATAATGATGTGGCAATATGGGTTCATCCTGAGCAGCAAGTGTACCATTCTGATGGATGATGTTGACCATGAGGGAGGCTGTGAATGGGTAGGAGCAGTGGGGAAGTGGCCGATCAATCTCTGTTCCTTCCACTCAATTTTGTTGTGAATCTAAAACTTCTCTGAAAAAATAAAGCCTTCAAAAATTAATTGTGATTATTAGAGGACCTACTTAGTAGCATCTAAAGGGAATCATCTCCTTTAGTCAGGAGGCGTATAAAACTGAGCCCTGGTATTTAATCATAAGGTGAGTGGAGCTCCTAGGCAGATCTTCTATCTCAAGTCCAGGGTCTTAGTTAGGAAAGAATGAGACATCATGATGTCGTTGGGACATCTGAGTTAACACCCTTGAAAATCTTGGACCTCCCTAGTTTCCTAACCCTATAAAAGTAGCCTGTCTATATCTGCTAAGATCTATTATTCTTCCTCAGTTGAAAATTATGCAAGACAATATATATCTTCACCCCCACAGGCAGTCCCTACCTCCCTTTCTGGCATTTAAGCTCGTAGATAAGGATAATTTTTTAAAAATCTAGAAAATACCCTAACATTTTTATTAATTTAGACCTTTTATAAGTATATAGCTATAGAGTACCTATCCTTGCGTGTGTGTTTATCGTGTGTATGTATTGTATCATAGTTGATTTGGGGAATTGCACCATCCTTTTATCTCATGTGAATAATTGAATATTCTAAATATTCATAACACTCTTAGTTTTCCTCTGAACCCTCACTCCTTCCAAGCTCTGGGAAGGAGGAGCAGGTTAGCATCTGAAGATCTCCAGAAGGAATTCTGTACTTCTCAGAGGGCAGAGGAAATGGGCATTCAGCCAACTTTGCATGAAAAAGGGTAAGGAAATCGCTCTACTTTTGTAGTTTAGTGTCAAGATGCTCATGTTTGTCCAGTATCTAAATAATGGTCTCCACTAGTTCTCTCAATAACTAAGCTGACACAGTGATCTGATTTGTACTTGCATATTTCCTGAGTCTTTTGCCCGAGTGCCTATTCTGAGAAAAGATGTGCTACATACAGATCAATTCCTATATATAACGAGTAGGAATAAGGCTGCCAAACTCAGAGAGCTAGAGCCATATTTCGGCTCTACCACTGGCTAAACCTGTGAGTTTAGTCAACTCAATTGTATATAATTTATTTTAGTTCCTGCACTTGCGAAATAAAATTTGAACATTACCTGACATTTCCAGGCACTTAACTGAGTGCTTGTTGCACTCAGTAAGTGTTATCTATAGCAATATTTATGTGAATGAAATGTTTTGTGATCTTAAATATAGCATCTTTGATGTTCACATATTAAATTAGATTTTTTGTGCTAGTTGTAACCGGGGAATGGACTAAACTCATCAATATGTAATTAACATATATTGGGAAAAAAGTAATTTCTAGACGTTTTCAAAGGTATTGGAAAGTATGAGTTAAAAATGATTCTCAGTAATCTTCAGTTAATTTTGCATGGTATTTAAAAGGTAGATAAATATAACTCTCTGGGATTAGGTAAACACACATAAATAAACGATGTTTTCTAGTTAAAAGCATTGCAGTATGGCAAAATCCAATTTACCACATCAGTTTGTGGATTTTTTGAATAAGAGGAAATGTAAATCAATTTTTTCCTCTAAAATAAAAATGCCTTAATAAGTGGAATATGTAAAATTTTGGGGGGGTTTTAAATAGAACATTTTCACAGTGAAATCTAATATCGTCATCAGTTTCATACAACAGAAGGTCATTAAAATATATGCTAATCATGTTTAAAATGACAGTCTTTGATGTTAATATCAGTATTTCTCAAAATAATTTTCCAATTATGGATTTTTCATAGATGGTTCATTTCTTTGCTAACTGATAAACATAAGTTCTTGAATAGGAATAACTGTAAAAAATTTTTACACAAATATATTGCAAAAGAACTAATCTATTTTTCTAGATGATATTTTTAATTTACACTTCGATTTAGACTTTGTGGAAATTTTCTGTATTAAAGCATAATCAAATTAAATTCTTTTTCATTCACTGTGACATGAAAGACAAAAATAATTTTTTAATAAAATTTTATTTCCTTGAAATTTCTAAAGCATTTTCTCCCCATACCTTTAAACTTGTGCATAGTGCATTGGGACAAATATGTAAGGTATTTTCTCCCCTCTGTCTCTACTTTATACAAGCACTTGATCGCTTTCTCTCAAAGTTATAGTATATGTTTCTGGAAACAGGCTGTAAAAGTTAATAAATTAATATAACTGCCCATATGCCTTCATAGTAAGAATAAACCAAATTCTCCAGTATAGTTGTCTGATGGCAACTGACCCTTAACACTTAACTCCTTCCTTCTAACTGAAATAAGTAACTCTATCATTCATAAAGTTTTATTATTAGGATATATATTTATCATTGGATATATATACACACAGTACATAGAACATGTTCCTAATGTATGTATATTGTAAGTCTTCAATATAACTTTTGTCATGTTTGCTCTAGAAATATTTGTTAATTCAATAAATATGTACACAGTTTTTCTATTGAGTTGTAGAAGCTATTAGCACATCAGCAATTCCAGTGGAGAGCAGAAATAGCAAGAATAAGCTGCAACTACAGAAATGTGAGCCATGGAGTAATAATATGAACGCAGCAAGTGTTGTTACCCTGGAGGTGCTTCAGATAATAGACAAGGACAAGAGTAAAAGAACCCAAGATGGCGCTTCTAGGAACAGAAAAGCTAGCAGAACTTTTGGGAGATGCATGGGGTGAGGCAGTTTTTAGTCTGCTTTTTCCTCCAGAATATCTGTTGAAACTTTGGTCTGCAAAACTTGAGCAGGAAGCTAAATTCCTGACTGAAAAAACAATGGAACACAAAACAGGTAGAACAAAACCTAGAGGGACCATGAACACTCAGAATTCACAAATGAGGACACTTAAGAACTAACAGAAACCCAGAGGGAGAGGAAGTGTTAAGAGTGCAGTAATCTAGCTAAAAATAAGTCCAGTTCCTGAAGAATAAAAGATACCAAGCATCACTTTATCACTCTAATAGAGGGAAAATTTATATTCTTTCTGGTAGAATGTAGCATCATTTGGAGTCTTTGTAATTTTTGTACAGAATATACTACATTTAATAAAAAAAATCTATTTGACATGACACATGATCAAAAACTATGACAAAATCAGATCCCAACAAAAAATGTTCCCAAAGATTATCCCAATGTTAGAATATGGGACAAAGTCTTTAAATAACTATGATTGATATATTCAAGAAAATAGAAAAAAATATGGAAAATCACTATTTTGTCATAGAATTAGAATGTGTAAGAAAAAATATGTAGAAATATTGGAACTAAAATATCAAATATTTATAATGAACACTATAATGAAAAGTTTTATAGCAAAATAGGCAGCACTAAAATCAGAAATATCTAACAAGAAGATATATTAATGTCAATTAAATAAATTGAAGTACAGGTGGGTGAAGGAAAAATACATAAATTGTATCAAACACTGTGGGACACACAAAAAAGAGTTTGAACATTCATGTAATTGTAGTCTCAGAAGGAAAGAAGAGAACGAATGAAACCAAACATTATTTGAATATATATTGAAGAATTTTCAAAACTGTCAAAAGACAGTAACAGACAGACTCAGGATATTATGTGAATTAAAAATGAGAAGGGGTGACAGAGGAGAAAAAGGAGTAGAATAGAGCTCCATTTTCGTCATTCCTTTCCAATAGCCTTCTCATGAGTCCAAATTGGGAGGTTCCACCAGCCCAGAAAGGACATACAAGCGTGGAAAAAAGGCTTAAGTAAGTAGTAACTTCTTCATATTGGTATGAAAAACAAAACATTTGGAATTATTAAAATTAACTAAATATTTTAATTTTAAAGCTATGAACACATTAAAAAAAATAAATGTGACTTTCAATAACCCTATACAATGTTTTATGTATGATAGTCAGAAACCTATGTAAGCTCTGGAGCTCAGCCTTGGTGAAGAATTGACCTATTTGTCATGCCTCAGGACTTGAGGGGGGGAAAAAAAGATGTCTGGTGATTTGGAGACAGCCCTAAATAGGTTTTGATTTTGAAGATCTAGCAGTTACAGAAAAATCACCTATAACTTAAGTACTATGTACAGAATTTTTTCACACTAATTGCTTTTATTTATTTACATATTTGTTTGCTTTTGAAATATGTAACATTTCTTAAGCATTTGAATTTATCACATAAAATGTTTTAAGAATTGCCCTCTCTTGAGAAATTCTGAATATCCAGCAGTGGTAGATCAACCTTCTTTACAATAGCCTAAAGCCGAGTGTTCCTGTCCTTTTAGCGGCCACTCTTGCTGTTAACCACAAGGTCATGACTGCCTGTGTTCTCTCATAATGAGACCAGCCAAGTGTGGACTATAATTTGTCGCTTTGTTTACAATGTTCATTGCCTTAAAGTTAAAATTATGTAATATGCTTTTTCTTTCTATATATGATTACAAAATATGGAAAAATAAAATTTAGACCAATAGTGGGGCAGAGTTCAATAATAATTCATCCTACTTTTAACATGAATTTCACCTTATCATAGGTACTTGATCTTCCTTATTAATATACTATTTAGCTACCTTGGTTTTCTGAATATTTTTTAAAATGTAATAATTTGGCTGTTGATTCTTTTGTGTTTATATTTACTTGATCATGTTTTTCTACAAATAAACAATCTTTGTATTTTTTTCTTTTTATACTACAGCATGACCATTATTTTAATAAGGAACAAATGTGTTTTATTGAGAGTATTGACCTGTCTGGGAAAGTTTTAAAAAGAATGTAGTGAAAAGAGTGAAGGCTTAACACCTCAGGATCAATAGTGTCTTAAATAAAATGGGTATTTGACAAAATTATCAATTTTCTTTGAAAATTTAATATTATATCTGAGGTAAGAAAGCAAAGATATTTATGGAACTGGTCCTAGTGATCATCTATTATTTAAAATACTATAAAAGCAACCACAGACTCGGTAGGAGCAGGACCACAGGAAAGCAGAGGTCTTTCCTGTCTTGGTTAAAGGCTGATGTGAAGTAGGTGGGTGAGGCAGCGAACACTGGAGGTGCAAATCTACTGTTCCAGAATAATGCAAAATATTAGATTTTATTCAAAAATTGAATAAATACAGGATTTCTTAAAATTTAAATGTTATTGGAAAACTATGTTTGTCTTAATAAAATCTGGAATTGTTTTCAATCAGGTAAACATACACCTCCTACATAATTTCAGTAAACTTTTGAAAGTGCATTTGTATGTCAGATAATAATAAATAGAAGAATGCATCTGATTACAGAAAAAACTGTGAAGCCAGTCATGAATATATTTATTTGCAATAGCCTGTTCTTTTTGTTGAAATAAAAATTGCTAAGAAAAGACTAGCATTATGAAACAATTATGCAGGTTATCATGATTCTATAACACTATAGCTGTATATAGTAATTCTCTTTCAGTTCTATGTAGTTCAATGAATTGTGGTCTAGAATTTTACTTTTTAAATTATTTAGTTAAAAGGAGACACCTTTTTAAGGAACTATATTTTTCAATCAATAAATATTCATATAAGAACATCTCTATTGAATTTTAAAGCTATAACTTCAACTAAAAGTTTTAATGGAATGACAAAACTACTATTTCACTCAAAGCAATTACAATATTTGTTATGTAAAAATTTATTGCAACAGTAATTTGCTTAAAATATTATGTGAAAGAGGCCAAAATTCAGGTTCTCATGTAATTGTCTTTATTCATAGAAACAGTAAGGTCGACAATCTGAAAAGTAAAGCGGGAGCATATTTTAAAGGCCTGTTTGGAATTCTTATGAGTTATATTGAATAGAACCTTCTCTCAATGATATTAGCATTTCAAATCTGGTACATAAGAAATTGAATTTTTAGTATTTCCTGGTGTATATCATGATTCTATATTCTTTCTTTAATGGCCACATGTTAGCAGAAAAGTAGTCTAAATTTACTGTATGTATCATATTTCTGAATTATAACTCAGAAATTAGAGCAATTGTTTGGTCATTCTTAAACTTTGTATGTGTGCATTTATATACATAAATCATCCAAAAATCTTTGTAAATATTTAGGTTTTATACTGTAAGTAAGAATTAGGAATTTGTAGGAATGTGGTTTTTTTTCCTCAATTGGTCTGAATACATTTTTATTATTTCATTAAGTAGTAACTCCTTTGCTTGGGCTCAGTCGAGGTAATAAATATTACCTACATTCCTTTTGAAACCCATAATTTCTTTTATAACATTACACCATAATGTTACATTACATATCATACATATGATATTTAACATATGACATGCATACATGACATAACACACATACATAACTTATATTACAGAACACTACACCATAGCATTATTTCACTCATAATATCAGTTTTTTTTTCTGTTTAAATTTTACATTTTAAACATATCTCTACCACCTAACCCGGTCTCCTCAATTCTCCCTCTTCCCTGTATCTTAAAACCAGAATATTTTTGTCTTTTCAACATTGCCTAATGAGCTATTTGTGTGTGAGTCAGTAAAAGCTGTGCTTATGAGAAAGAGTTCTTTGTGAGCCTAAGATATGTTTCTGAAGGAAGTTGCATGATTTCCTTCTCTGGGTATTAAAAAATGAGTGAAATCACTTGGTTTCTGAGTGACCAGTATATTCTGTCCAAGGGCAAAAAAAATGAACTGTATGTTTTTAAACTTCTTCCACTCCTAGCAATTTTAACTTTTGAAAAAATGCAATCAACAGCATTCATTAAATCAATAGTTATGCAATAGCCTGCAGCACTCCATGATAATTAATCATTTTAAAGGGCTTGGTCTCTGAAAGAAAGAGCAGATGTATTTTCACATTTGTTCAATTAATTGCTTTCATGATTTTGTTCCTTCTATTCATTTTAAGCCCCTTCATTCCCTCCATCAATTTCTCCCTCCCTCCCTCCAGGCTTTTATCCTACTTTTATTCCTTTCTATTTTTTTCGTTCTTAACTGACTTATGGTTCCATCTCATTTTAAATTAATGAGATTAAAAGTTTTATTAATTTGAAACATAGCTTGAAATTTTAGAATGTTTTGAAAATATATAGAGTGTGAAATATGCTTTATTCACATTTAAATTGAGTTAAGGGGGAAGATTTTTAAAATTTAGGTATCTTGTGTTAATGCAAGGATTGATGAGAATTTTAAAAATGGTTATAAGGATTATATACAAGAAATAAAGGCATGCATATTTAGGATGGTGGTAGGAAAATCTATATATGTACATATACCCTTTGGACTTATGGATTACCATCCAATATAAACTGAGATGAGGTCATTGCACCATATGCATATCCTACCTGATTTTTTAATAAAATTGCATTTTTTGCCCTCTGGTAGTACAATATTTGTTTGCGAGTTCAAATACCAATTCCAGGATTTCTGCAGATCTTTCTGTTCTAACATTTTTCATGGTCACTTTCTGGATCAAGTTGCTGTGTTCAATTTCATCCCAACATCCAAGATGTTTTTTTCTTCCTTATTTTGACTCAGAAATAATCATCTGCTGGCTTTTTCTCTCTGATTATCATACTACCCCTAAAACCAACTGTTGTGGTCACTGAAGAAGTAAGATGAACTCACCACCCAAAATTTGATTTGAATGTCAGGTCTGATTATCTCATATACATATATACCCCCGAAAAGAGTATGAAAATATTTATTTCTCACATGATGTTTTCTGGAGATAGGGGCAAAGGATCCCAAGAAAATCTGAAAATAGCTTGAGAGTACAAAAGAGGGGCAAGGCTCTGTTGTGGTTAGGAGATGGTTCTAGATCAGTGTCCCTATTGAGTTTGCATGGTGTGAATTTGCCAAATGCAAGTTCATAAAACTGTATGTCTATGTTTTCTACTACGAGTCTTTGATCCATATTTAGTTGTTATAGAGTGTGAAGGAGGGTTTCAATTTCATTCATTTCTATGTGGTAGCAATCATCTTTTAATAATTTGTTGAAGATACTATTCTTTCCCCATTGACTGATCTTAGCACTGTTTTCAGAAATCAATTCTCCTGAAATATATGCATGTATTTGTGGGCTTTCAAATTATTGTGTTATTGGTCTTATATCAGTACCACACTGTCTTGATTACTGTTCTTTTGCATTAAGTTTTAAAATTGGAAAGTATGAGTTCTTCAAACTCATTGTTCTTTTTAAATATTATTTTACCTATGGTTGATCCCTTGAGTTTCCACATGAATTTTAGAATCAACTAGTCAACATCTATTATAAAAGTTATCTGGGTTTCTGATAAGGGTTGAGTTGAATCATTAGATCACTTGAAGAGTATTTCCCCATTAATCAGATTAAATATTCTTATCCACAAAAGTGTAATTTCCACTTATTTCTATCTTCTTTTTTTTCTCAACAATATTTTCAGATTTAAGAGTATAAGTTTTGCACGTTTTTTGCTAAATTCATTCATAGACATTGTATTCTTTTTGATACTACAATAAATGAAAATGTTTCATTAATTTTCTTTTCAGATTGCTAAATGTATCTACAAATACAATTTTATGTACTGACTATATCTTGCAAACTTGATGAACTCATTTTTGAGTTCTAATAGTAGTTTTCACCTAATTTTTTAAGATTATCTACAATTGAGATCCATGTCACCTGTAAATACATATATTTAATTCTTCCCTTACAAAGTAGGCATATTTTATTTCTTAATTGCCCACACTAAAACTATTAGAACAGTATTAAATAGAAGTGGTAAGCATAGATATACTTTTCTTGTTCCTGATCTTAGGGTGTATTAGTTCATTTGGGTTTCTCTTACAAAAATTTCATAAACTGAGTGGCTTATAAACAACACAAATGTATTTCTCACAGTTCTGGAAGTTGGGAAATCCAAGATCAAGTTATTGGCGGATTCAGGATCTGAGGAAGGCCTATTCATAGACAATTTTTCACTGAGTCCTCAAGTGGCAGAGGGAGAAAGAGAGCTCTCTGAGGTCTCTTTTATAAAGGAACCCCATTCATGAGCCCTCCTTCCTTATGACTTAATCATCTCTCACAGGTTCCAAGTCCAAAAAGCATCACATTAGGATTAGCTTTCAATATATGAATCTAGGCGGGAAACAGCAACATTCAGCTCTTAACGTTCCATCCTTCCTGCCCCTCAACCCCCTGGCAGATTAATGTCTACCAGTCCATTACGGCTCTTATAACAAAGAACCACAGACTGGGTAACTCATAAACAGCAGAAATTTATTTCTCATAGCTCTGGACACTGGAAATATGAGATTAGAGTGCCAGCGTGGTCAGATGGGGAGTAGGCACTCCTCTGGGTCATAGATTTATCACTGTATCTGCATATGATGAAAAAGGGGAGGGAGATCTGTGGAATCTCTTTAATAACATTAATCCCATTCATGAGAGCTCAACTCCCATGACCTAATTACCTCTCAAAAGCCTTACCATCATATTTAGGGATTAGAACTTCAACATCTGAATGTGAACTGGAGGTATACAAACATTCAGACCATAGCAATATTCCTCTCACATGCAAGATATATTTATTCCATCAGAATAGACCCGTCTTCACTTGTTCCAGCAACAACTCAAAAGTCTAAAGTCCAGAGTCTCATCTAACAATCACCTGAATCAGATATGGATGAGACTCAAAGTATGTTTAATCCTGAGGCACAGTTTCTCTCTAACTGGGAACTGTGGAAGCAAACAAATGTGCTTTCGAAAGACAATGTTGGGATAGTTGTAGAGAAACAGGAAAGAAATAAGGAATGAAAGGTCTCAGGGAAGTCCATAACTTAACGGGATAAACGACATTAAACCCTAAGGCTAAACAAAAATCTCTGTCTTGATGTTTCACCTGTAGACCCACTAGAGAGCAGTTCACCTCCAAAGTTCTCGTAGGGTAGAGTCATGTGCCACTCCCTTGGGCTGAAATCATCCTGTAGTGCCTCCACGGAGCATTACCTTAGAAGGGGATTTCTGTTGTGATACTGTATAACATTTTTTATACATTGCAGGGTTCTAGTTGCTGGTATTTTGTTGAGGATATTTTCAATCCACATTTATAAGATACTGGTCTGTAGTTTGTTTTTATTTTTCTCTCGAGATGATTTTGTCTGGTTTTGTCATCACAGTAAATACCTCATAGAATGTGCTAGGGTGTTGTATTTTTGGGATGAGTTTGTGATGAATTGTATAAATTCAAAATTAAATATTTGCTTAGAATTCAACAATGAGGCACTTTGGGCTGGAATGTTTTGAGGGAGTATAGTTTTTTTAATTACTAATTTAATCTCTTTTTAGGTTTATTCAGGCTTCATAGTTCTCCTTGGTTTATTTTTTGGTAGGTGGTATATTTCTAGGAATTTGTCTTCTTCATCTAATGACTCTATTAGTATACAATTGTTTGAATTTCTTTATAATCCTTTTTATTTCTGTAAATTTCCTATTTTGTTCTTCTAAAGAAGTAGTGCCTCATTTAATTTCTGATTAATAATTATCTCTAATTTCATTACTGTTTCCTTCTATGTGCTTGGTTTTAACTTACTCTTGTTTTTCTAGTGGCTTGATGTGACCAGTTAGATCATTCCTTTGCGACCTTCCTTCTTTTTAAATTCTTTTTTAATATAGGCATTTACCATGGTACATTTCCCTTTAAGCATTGTTTTTGTTGCATTCCAAAAGAGACTCTGCCTATTGTCTTCATTCTCTTTCTACTCAAAATCTTTTCTAACTTCTCTTGTATTCTTCTTTTACTCATTGGTTATTTAGGAGTATGTTGTTTAATTTCCTCATATTTATGAGTTTCCCACAATTTCTGTTACTGTTTTCTTATTGTATTCTCTGAAAACATAAAGTTGTCTCATTCCCTGATAACATCCAGATGATATACTCCCATAATTGCTGATTGACTGTTTTATCATTTTAAACAATGCCCAGGATCACACATTGCTTCGCATACCAAACTCATTTAATTTGGGATCCTTTGCAAGAATAGTTATTGATATTGGTGTTGGAGATTTGTTTTGACCCTACGAGGGCTATTCTTACTTGCCTCTTTCCTTGATTTACTCTGGTAAATTAGCTGAAGTGGGATTCAGTTTATATCTTTAATGAAGTATTTCTTCTTATTTGCTTTTTACTGCAACTTCATTGTTTTTGAGAATACTCTTATACTTGAACTTCCCCAAACTATTTCCTTATGAAGAACTTTGCAGCTCTGTGTTATACAGACCGTTTCTCCTTACGGGTAAAACCGCTAAGCCTTAGCTCTGGTCCTCAGGGCGGAGGCTGGTAACATGCTTCTCTTGTGTGACCTCCCTGGTTTTGGAGCTGGGTGCTGGGTTATTGGAAGGGGTGTAGCCTCTGGCGTTCTCAGCTTGCTTCCATTGTATGGAAATTTTGCCTTAAAACAAGATAAACTGAAAGCAATTAAGGTTCAGTGTGCTCAATCCAGGGTAGAGCCTCCATCTCTTGAGAAAGACTGGAAGAAAAAAGTGAACCTTCTTGGCCACCTTCCTGGCCACTCTTGCTAAGAGCTTAATCTCTGGAACAGGTATCTGGGGGGTTGGATGAGAAATTCTGATGTCCTTTTGCTCTCAGAAATATGCTATAACCCTGAACTGGGTCCCATCAGAAGTCCTGTGCTGTTGACTGTATCCATCTTAAGTGGAGTATTTGTTAAAATAGGCTGAGAGCCAGCAGCCTATGAACCAAAGGGTCATGGGTTCAATTCCCAGTCAGGGTATATGCCTGGGTTGTGGGACAGGGCCCTGATAGGGGCAATACGAGAGGCAGCCACACATGGATGTTTCTCTCCCTTCCTTCTCCTCTCTCGAAAAATAAATAAAATAAAATCTTTTTTAAAAATAGACTGAGAGAAAGAGTGGTAAGAATGAGTCATTGTTCAAATGTAAAAGACTCTCGCTCTTCCTACTGAATTTCAGTAGATTTTCAGAAATAAATGTTTCTTCATTTTCTATATACTATTGTGGCCATTTCAAGAGACTTAGATGGCTGGCTGTTCTCTAATTTTCACCAGTTTCATAAAGGAGCAGCTACACGGAGCTCTTTGCATAGCCATTCCAGAGGAGGAAATTTTCTGTTTATTTTTTTTATGCGGAGGAATTCAGTAAAGTTGTTTGTTTGCTTTCTCCTTCCAAATCATGACCTCAGGTCTCATCTTCTAAAACAAATTGGCTTCTCAAGGTATTTCCTTCTCCAAGAGAACTCTCTGGTAGATACATTATTCTATGTTCTTCATTTTTAAGTTTAAGACATTGCTCCACTGTAAAAAAATTAACAGTACTAAGATCAACATAAAACCCTCATATTCATTTTATGAAAATAATCTGTTAGTTCAGAAAGATCCATGATATATTAAGTGCACATAATGCTTTAAAAAAGAAGTAAATTATATAATATCCTTAGACAGATAAAAGCAGTTGAGTTTTTTGGTTTTACTCAACTGTCATCTTTTGACTTTCATATACAAATTACCACTAACCCTTTGCTACCCTATTTCACTAGTCATTCATGTCTTATATTATTTTTATATTATTAATACCATCATTTATAAATGTATTGAATGGTGCTTACTTTAATATATAGGGCATATTATTTCCCAATATTATCCTTTAAAAAGTGCAAAATTACTTTGAAAGGTATACTTTTTTCTTTTTAAACAAGAGTCTGAAGTTCTAATAGTCCTTCTTAAAACTTCAGCATATGAAAAACACTCTTTCATTTATTATTAAATATAAAATGACTCAGAATACAGCAAAATTAATCGAATATAAAGCTAAATTAAAAACAATGCAATTTTAAAAATTATGTAATATTTTCAGTTATATGTAAAATCCCTTATTGCTAGCTTGACCTTTTATTTTCAGATTTATATCCAGGCTTAAAACCTTAATTTCTACTCTCTCAGCAAAGGATATAATTCTGACTAAAAGTATGAGATAATTAAATTGCTTCTGACATCCAGCTCTCATGATAGTAGTAGGAGATAGTCCTCTGAGGAAACAACTTGAATATTTTCTGGTAAATGTTACTTTTTCATGTAGGTGCAGGATTTAATTTTCATAACAAGTTCTCTCATATCAAAGGTATTTTAATTGTCCTGTAACAGCATGCCCTTGGATACTGTACTACATGCCAATATTGATACATGTAGAATGTACTGAACATTCATTTAACTCACATCGCTAATATGTTTATGTTATTTATGGAGTCTGCACTAATTATAGTGGAGTTTGGTAGTAAGTGTGCTGAAAAGATAACGTCAGAATAAGTTAGAACAGAAGATGAAAGAAAATAACTGGCACCAGGCACCATCAAAAGCAGCCCCGCATTGTAGTGAGAGGCCCTGTGTTAGTTTATCAAGCTCTTATGAAGTAATAGCCAGCAAATTCAATCGCGAACAGAGGGAACAGAGCCAGGAGAGTAAGGAGTGAGTTGGTGTTTTGTTGTTGTTGCTGCTGTTGCTGTTACTGATGTTTTATTTGCAGGGTGAAGTATTGGACTCATGGGAAGTGTACTAGGAGTATAAATAAATTCTAGGGATGGGGTCAGAAAGAGATAGGTAGAATATCTGCGCCCGGGATGTAGAATGGATATATATTATTTTGTGGGTCCAGGAGGTACTTATTATGAGGTAAAGAAGTAAGATTTATGTGAAGTCTACAGTAGTGCCAAGATCCAATAGGCAAACTTTCACTAGGTAACACTCAAGAGTAAGAGACTTTCAGATATTGTCACTGAAAGCAGTATGAGAGCTTATATCATAACATATGTTTTTAGTTGAATGTTTTCTTTTTTAAAGTGGTTATCATGTGAACCTATACACTGCTTTTTTTTTTAAGTGACCAGGATCTCTGAATATAATATTCTCATGGAAGTTTCTGCTACACTTAGGACACAGTTTTAGGGTATGGGCTTATCTCACATTTTCGTAAGCTTTTATTTAAAATCATGAAACAACATGATAATACATTTAAAGAGTGTGACTAGTAGTGCTTGTGTTTGTTTTTGTTTCATTTGTGGCCAAAGATTACATACAGTTGTGAAAAATAAATCCTCTTTTATAACCCAGAACTCATTATTCAATATGAGTTTTGGTACCTATAAGAAGAAACATGATAAAAAAATTTTTTTGAAATAGTGTGATTAGTTGAACTTTGTGTGATAAAATGGTTTTACACTTTTTAAGTTCTTAGTTGCGGCTTAAGAGTATGAGCCATAAAACCAATATTCTATGTCTATTGTACAATTGTAGAAGAATAAAGAACAACATTTTGAATGAAACAACATAATGAGCATCAAAAAGAAAAAGAGTATGATAATTACCAAGACATCTACCCTAGAGAGTAATATGAACCCTAAATCCTTCAGCGAATATTGTAAAACAAAAATCTGAAGTCATTTGCTTGCTTACCACCTTTCCAATGATATCCCATTGTCCCCAAGATAACTCCCATAGTCTTACATTTATATTAAATGCCTTTTATCATGCGGCCTCTGCCTCCCTCTCCAGTTACCTGTGATTATTGGTCAACATGACCAGATACACTAGTCCTGTCTTAATTTCTCTAAGCTATTCTACATTCTCTCTCCAGGTTTTCCCCCCTTATTGTTTCTTGGAACACTCTTCCAATATACATGTGTTATCATCTATTTATCTTCCAAACCAGCTTAATTACTCATTTTTCAAGAAGGCCTTTTGTGATCTCTGACTAGCATAATTTTTGCTATTGTATATTTCCATAACAATGTGCACTTATCTTTAACATTTACCATGTGATAAACTGTTTGTAATTCCCATTAAATTGCCACACTCTAACTTTCATGAGGACTGGGAAAGGAGCTCTTTTATTCACTTTTGCGTATCCCACATGATGTATTCCCCCCTATCATACAGCCACATATTTGTTAAACTGAATTGAAATTTTTATTTGTTTTCTCTATGGTGCTTTATAGATACTTCCTGCTCAGTGAAATTTTGATTCCCATAAACTAATTATTAGTTTTAATTTATATAGTTTGAAATCTCTCGTGGAGCAATGCTATTTCTTTAATAAGGAGAGTAAGATATCTTTTATAAGAAGAAGTAAAAAACCTGACAGTTTTTCTTACACATGATTGTGTCAGATACTTTAATTATGTCATTTCATTTAATCTTCCATAAAATCTCATATGAGATTATCATCTATGGTTTTCATAGTTAATAATTGCTAAAGAGCACAATTACTAAATGGTACTCAGGTTTGCATAATACCTCATTTTCTCTTCTTTTCCTTTCATGAAAAATTTGCCAAATTGTGGAGAAATGAAACACTTTCATTTGCTGTTATTTCTGTTATCTATTGATGCATAATATTCTGTTCACACTTAGTGACATAAAATGCCATTTTATTATTCTTAGAAATTTTGTAGATCAAGGATTTGAACATAGCAATGACTTTACTGTGTTTTGCAATATCTGGGGCCCCTGTGAAGTCATGGATGGCTAGGGGTGAGTTTAATATCAAGAAATAGAATAATCTGGAGGTTTGTTAAAATATTGGGGTGACATTGTTTAATAAAATTATACAGATTTCAAGTGCACCATGCTATCATAAATCCTCTGTATATTACATTGTTTCCCCACCATCCAGAGTCACATCTCCTTCTAACACTGTATATTTGACCCCTTTACCCTTTACTACGACCCCAGACACCTTTCGTCCTGTAACCACCATACTGTTGTCTATGAGTGTTTTTGTTTTTCTTGTTTGTTCATTTGTTGCTTTCAGTTGTATATTCCAATATGAGTAAATTATATGGTTCTTGACATTTTCTGATTTATTTTGCTTAGCATGATATTCTCAAGATTCATCAATGTTGTTACAAATGGAAGTAATTCATCTTTTCTTATGACTGAGTGTTATTGCATTGTGTATAAATACCACGTGTTTGTCCAATCATCTATTGAAGGACACTTTGGTTGTTTCCATGTCTTGGCTATTGTGAATAATGCTGTAATGAACATGGGATGCATATATCTTTATGTATAAATGTTTCCCAATTTGGGGGGTAAATACCCAGAAGAGGTGTTGCTGGGTAATATGGTAATTCTATTTTTATTATTTTGAGGATCCTCCATACTGATTTCCATAGTGGCTGTACCAGTTCATGTTCCCACCAGCAGTGAATGAGGGTTCTTTTTCTTCACAATCTCTCCAACACTTTTCTTGCTGATAATAGCCATTCAAACAAGAGTGAATTGATATCTCATTGTAGTTTAATTTGCACTTCCCTAATAGCTAGTGAAGTTGAACATCTTTTCATATATCTGTTGGCAATTTGCATGTTCTCTTGGGAGAAGTACATGTCCAGGTCCTCTGCCCATTTTTAAACTGACTTGTCTGTTTGGTGTTCAGTTGTCTTCACTTACATGAAAAGGGACCCGGGCTAGGATAACTCCAAGGCTGAGCTCAAAACTGGTGACCAAGAGTGTCTGAATAAGGCCTCTCCTTGTATCTCAGACTTCCTCATAGCATGGAAGCATAAATGTTGTTGGGCTTATTACATGGCTGGCACCTGAAGGCTCCAAGTGTAAGTGTTCCTGTAAGTAGGTATATGGCCTTTTATGACCGAGCCACACAATTCACTTATTCACAGAATTAATTTGTCCATACTTTATTGGTTGAAGCAAACACAGGCAGGGAGCTGTTTCAGGGAAAAATACATGATGTCTACCTCTTAATGTGAAGGTCTTTAAAGTACTGGTATATGTAGCTGTATGTAAAAACTGCCACATGTACCTCCCCCTTTAAAGAGATAATAAAGTTATTGTCAACAGTGGAATCAGGATTTGAACACACCTTGTTAATTCTACATATGCATTTTTATCTTCTTGTCAATATATTTTTTAAAAAGAATGAAAGGGTAAAGTTTATGTTTTATTCTTTCTCAAATTCTTTATCATACATAACTTATTTTTATTTTTGTCAATCAATAGGTTATGTACAAAGGAAACTCAAAAATTAGTTTTTAGGGAACAGAAAAAATACAACTATTTCTGTCCAAGTTATTGAGCGGACATTCAAATATGAATAAGATTTGAAGCTATTGTTGAAAAAACTTGTCTTCTAATTTTATAAAAAGAACAAGTGTCCACAGATATCACTCATAAATTTCCTCCTTAAATCTTTTAGAAGACATAGGCATCTATAAAGTTACTCTCAATTTCAGAGGAAAAAAGTAGAAAAAGTAAGAGTTTTAGGAAATGGATGGTAGAACAACATTAAATTTAACTGCCATGAAAATAAATGATACTTTACTTGAAAAACAAGGATATAGTTCTAATTTCACTAGTCCATTGGTAATAAAACTAAGACTGAGTGAGTTTAAATATGGTATATTTAGAATCATCTTCTAGAGATGTTATATGCAGAAGTATTATGTGTTACTGATTTTGTTCAAAAAATAAAATTTGAGTGGGCTTGTGATGGGTAATTGTAGTATTTCTAATCCTTTTAATATATTCTAAAACAGTTTCTGTTGAAAATCAGAGTTTTACTATTGAATTCAATTTTATTTATATTTTGAAAATTTAAGGACTCTTAAATCACCTTAAATAAATTGTAACAATGTAATTTTAATTACACTCAGTAGTGTAATTACATCCTGATTAAAATCATTATAAATAAAAAGTAATCAAACCCTGATGCTCTTCTTCATATTTATTAAGTTTAGGATCAGTTTATTTATTGTGATTTCCCTTCAGAAGAAAAAATATCACCTACATGGACCTATATTATTGTCTAAATAACAGCTAGGAGTTTTATTTGCATGTTTATTATCTTTGAGGTTAAATCAATATAATGAAATGAACTTAATATTGTAAAAGTATTTTTTTTCTGTTTACAAGTTTGTCACTCCTTGGTGATGACCCTAGTGACTTGCAGCAAAGATACTTCTAGTTAGTTTTTGGGAAGTGTGTCTAAATTATTTTTTTCTGAAATTTTATGAATAGCAATAATCTCTTACTGAAGTGGTGGGAGTCTAGATACTTCTGTCTTAAATTAGAATTTTAAAAGTTATCTGAAGAATGTTAATTGCATATTTACCAAATATTTTATATTATACTTGATACTGACCATATCTGGTATTTGCAAGGAAATAATTAAAAGTCAGTTTACAGTGAAACGGTCTTTCTCGGGACTGTCATTGGGCCTCTCTTCCTGTTTCACTGCCCCATCCTCTCTCTTTTAGGTCATATCTCTTGGGTTTCTACTGCAGCTCTTTGTACTTCCTTCTCCTGCTGTCTTTGGAAATGTGTTCTGTCTGTCCTACTGACCTGTCTTTCTACCAAGCACTTCTCATTCCTAAGTAGCCAGCCGTGCTTGATTTCATGACCACCCAGACAACTCCATGACACTAGCACATACAGGTTTCCACTCTTTTGCTCTCAAAAATTTGAAGTAGTACAGTTCCCTCCTCTGTTTTCATCTTCCCATAAGGATATCGATTTAAGACTTTTTAAAACTGAGAGTAGCCACACGTCATTGTGAGGGTGAAAAACTACAGTACATAATTATTGTAGGCAAGATAGCATAGAATGCACAAGTTTCACAGTATAGTGTGTCATATAAATACCTAACAGTCACTCTAATAGTGACTTTTCTACTTGATGGCAAAAAATGATGAAAGAAAATTAAGCAACTTTATATCATGATTCTTATATGCCATCATAAATATAAAGCCTTTCATTTCTGTTAAATAAGAAACCAATGACGATACTGCTTACTGAAAACCATCTGTCCGTGTTCATCTATATCAACAAACTCTGGCCAATTTGCATTAGCACAAGCTGTTATTCCTGCCTTTGCCAATGTTTAACAACGTCGGATGATTTTTACCTCTTCTCAAGCAGCATGCAGGGTGGCCAAAATTAGGTTTATAGACATGAGTATCCAAATCACAGTTTATTCTTGTATTATTATTTATTAATTATTGTATTAATTTCCATACGAAGAACTGTAAACCTACCTTTGTCCTACCCTGTATTATATGAAATACTCAATAATGTATCTGATTTTCTGGGAAGATAATATTTTTATTCTTTACAGGGTCAAATATATATTACAAATTCTGCGGTCAGTAAAATATATGCACTAAAATTGTTTCAATTTCATTTCATATATTCAATTCATTTGTGCATAATTTTTATGAGGGTAATCTAGTCATCTAAAATATTTATATTTCAATTAACATTTGCTTAATACTTTGCATTCCTTCCTTTTAATCAATCAAAAAGGAGGTATTACCTGTTCAAAATAAGCTTAGCTGTGCATTATGCATTTGGAGTATACGTGAAAGAGTTCACTAAGCACTGAGGTTTAGATGTTTAAAAGGGAAATTTTTTAAAAAATTGAGTATTAAAAATGAGATATTAAAAATTCCTCAGTCTTAGATATTTCAGGATTGATACTGAAAAACTGGAAGGTATTTGAATGAAAAGTGTCTATAAGGCTACCAGACTAGAAGTACAATTTAAAAAATTGTTTTTAGTAAAAAAGGTAAGACTTATTTCCTCCCCCCACCGAAGTAGTTTTTCAAATAAGGGATTAAAAGTATAGAACCACATGATTAATATTTTTTTTAATTTAAAATTATGTTGAAACATATTTTTCTAGTTGATGAGAGTTCTATTCTAAAAAGAAAGCCTGGGCTGCAAGCAAGAAAATGTCAGATCTCCTTTTCTTATATTTGGTCAAGCAGAATTTACCTCTGTGACTCATATAATTTGCGCTGTAGTCATGTACAGTTATATCTTGATACTTCGAAGCATCTAAAAATTTCCCTAAATGAAAATCATTTTAGATTAATCATAATTATAATGATCAGGTTAGCTTTTAAATTTATAAGCAAGCTCAAATATATGAGTATTTTGCCAACTATCCTTCTAAAAGTTTTCTGTATTTTCAATCCATGGATTATGCAGAACCTCATATTGAACAATGAAAAGAGATTTTGTTTTCTCAGTCCCTTTTACCTTGTAACCATTTTCTTCTGTGTAATTCTAACTTTGCTATATATTCACCTCACCACTCTCTTCTGATTCCCACACATTAGACTGTGATCTCACTGAGCTGTGTGTAAATGTGGAGTTTAACATACCACCTATCTATGTGTTATGATCGTCCTCTTATGTTCTGATTTACAGTGTGGTGACTGTGTTATTGGTTCACACTATAAATTAAACTTTTATTTAAAAAATCAAGTGTGTGTGTGTGTATACATATATACACATACAGATTTCTGATATAGCTTGCTTTTCTTATAAATTGTTGCACAGTAAAAAATAATGTGATATTTTATTTTATTGCACCCATCAAAGATTTATTTACTCACTGCCCACCATGTTTCCAGACCGCTTTCTTCCCCAACCTGTTCCAGAATCAAGATACTGAAGGGATCAAAGTTCTGCCATCCTCAAATTGCTTTCTGGGATGTTTTTTTCAATGTTTATTAGGAAAAAAAAAAAAAGCCTCAGAAAGAAACTTGTATGTCCCCAGCCCCCATCTTCTCTGCTAAGGAATTCAGAGCAAAATGCTTCAGGAAGGACATCTCAGGATGCAGCCTTAGCCAAATTAGAATTAAGAGTAATAAACAAGGCCTTCAGGCAGGTGCCTGTTAGCCGGATACCCTTTGTGTTCCATTGTCCTTGAACCACCTATCAAGGATTTTCCTGCATGTGTGTTCAATTCTTGCTCAACTACTTGTAAATAGCCCATTCTCACTTCCAGAACCTTTCTCCTTTGTCCAAAATGTCTTATATACTCAACATTGTTTCACTGTTTTGAAATTTTTACGGATTTATCATGTCTATATGGTTTCCCTATGCACACATATTAAACTTTGATATTCCCCTATTAACCTATCTCAGTGAATTTGATTATTACCCCAGCCAGAAGAACTCAGAATGTGGGAGGAAAAGTACTGATATATTTTAGCCCTCGCAGCACACATAGGTGGCTGCTTGTGAGTGTATTGGAACTCTGAGGTACTCAGTTTGGTGCAATCAGATTACCCCAGGCATATACTAATATTGATTACTGGCACACTCCCTTTTAAAATGAGATATTAAATCATACAGATATCTATCTAAATGCTATACATTGTTTCCTAGGAAGGCAAATCTTTAAAGCACTTCAGAGGAAGCAGAGGAGGTTACATGTGGCTAAACAGATTAAAAACAAAACACTTCTTGTTTAACAAATACCATTGTTGCTGGTAGAAATTGGGCTCTTCCATGGGATCATAAGAAAAACATTTCATGGATTCATGCACAGGAAATTGTGGTGCGGCAAGACTGGGTGGAGGAGAGCCCCTGTGTCCCAATTCCTTCTGTCTTGATATGAAAAGTCCTGCCTTATCTTCAGCAAGGCCAAAACAAAGGTCAGTGTCCAGTGTTTCTGCTTCATATTAATGCTTAGTCCTTCAGAGCTCAAGCAGTCTGCGACAGGGCCACAGAACTGCCAAAACGACATGGTTGTGTGCATTCCCAGGAGAGAGAGAGAATGCACGAACATAAAGGGCAACTGCAGGTCACTGTGCAAGTGAGAGGGTGTGAAGCTGTAGTTTCCTGGCAAAGCAAACAGACTTATGCTCCCAAGTTTATTAAGTTCAATGTCCAATTCCCTTTTCACCCTTTCTTATTGATAATTAGCTAAATGACTACAGTAACATTCTCCCCTGAAGATCAGAGGTTTGTAATTTTACAAGGGTAAATGGATGAAGATCTCATCTTCTGTAGCTGTTTCTTGCTTTCAAGGGAGAGTAGTCCTGCCTGTTCCCAGGCACAAAGGGTCTTTCTACTGGCTAAAGGAATAGAACAGCAAAAGGGAAGGAGAGTCTTCATGCAGGGATGAGGGATTTTGCAAAGTCCAGGTCAGCTGACTATACTTGGGAGGCAGCATATGTCCTGTCTAGAGGATGGCACTGCTGGACTAGTTAGTTGGTATTCTTGTTGTATTCCAGAGCTGACAAATTTGAAGAGGTTAAAAGTCATAGTCTAAAAATGAGAATTATAGCAACTGAAGATCTAGTGAGAGGTAAACATCAAGTAATAGAAGGAGGGATTAACTTTATAGTATACCAGGTTAGGTTGGAAGAGTGGCTTTTCTGGACAGAAAGATGTCACACCTGTCCAAAGCCCTCTTGTTTACCATACATAACTCAAATTATGCTAATGGGAGTACTCCGAGATTTCACCCATCCCCCCAAAGAACTATGGGCATTTTCTGTCTGAACTATTAAAGCAGAAAAAGGAAAGCCATTTCAAGTGAAGCCGATAGATCTTCCCATATTTCACGAACACAACTAACTATCTAGTTCTGATAAGTCAATTCAGCCAAACAGTGGAATCTCATTTCAGGAGGTGGCAATGCAGATTGGTTTCTGAAGTGAAGCCTATTCTGTACAAGAAAACAATTAGATTAATAAGGACGTAACCATACACCCTATTAAAACAGGAGAAAGAACATAAAGGTTAACAAACAGAGCAAATCATAAACAAGTTTCTGAGTCTGCAAGACTGTCCATTAGGAAGACTTCCAGATGCAAGAATTTGCTGGAATAAAAGCAAGTAGAGACAGTTTGACAGATCCTTCTTGTCTGTATTTTGAACATCTCTGGTAATATCACCAGGTGCCCAGGTAAATTCTGTGTGGTATACACAGACATAGCCTTAAAACAGGTTTTAGTTCCCAATAATTCCTAGTCCTAAGATGGAAGAAAACAATAAAACATTATCTTGGAAGTTTGAAAAAACCCTAGAATAATTTAGGAACAAGTTCAGCTACACGTGAAGGAAAAACTTCAACTCAGTTAAATGCACTAGAGTCCAATATCCACAATTGGGCATTGTGATTTCCACTAAAACACAATTCCTCTCCCTAAAATCACCCTCATTTTAATCAAAGAGGCAGCATTAACTCGTTTTAATTTGGCTTAATTATTTGCATAAATACAATAAGAAGAGCAATAGATTACAGAGGCCCTTTCAATCTGCTTTGTTAAAATCTCATGAAGAATCTTCAGATTGAGCTTTAGTCAGCTCCCCTGGACAAAGAAAAGTCACAATGGCTTTGCCTGCAGTACCTATAGTTTTGGGTAAATTCCTCAAGTTCCTGGGGTTCCCAAAAATGTCTTGACATTCTGTCCTTGTCATCTCTCAGGAAAGATATCTTCCTTCCTTACCTGGAAAGACTGCCATGAACCACGTGGCCAAGCAAGGTAGGATGCTATTTCTGCAGTGGGCTTTTATTAGCTTCAAAAGTCAGTGGTGATGAAAAAAATAAAGGAGAATAAAACAAATAATAAAATTAAAATTAAGTAAAATCTAAAAAATAAATTCTACTTTAAAAGAAATAAAGAAAGGAATAAAGAAAGAAAGAATAGCAATTCTTTAAGGCTTTCTGGTGACATACAGAGTTCAAGCATGACTTCCTTAGATATGACATGCCAGTCAAAGTCTTGGTTAGTAAAACCATAACTGGTAACTGGTCTTATTGAACTCATGCAAAGTAACATATTGTCATGAGTCACTCATTAAGAATTTCCAATTTCTGGAGGTATCAGGTAGGGAGAAAAATATAAAGAAAAAGAAAATCCTTTTCCTTTTAACAGAGTGAAAAAGACAAAACTCCAATTCTGTATTAGATAGCCCAAAGGTAAGCAGTTAGCATTTCTTTGATTGGCAAACACATTCCATAACTTTTAGAAATATTGGCTAACATACTCACACTTCTAAGAGATATGCTTTCATGAGACAGGTATTATACAGCAAAAGTCACTGATTTACAAAGTATGAACATCTGAAATAAGTTAAATTGATTTGCTCAGATGGCCAAACCTTGTCTTCCTTTTGCTTTTGCTTTTTTTTTTTTTTTGATAAGATCTCCCTCTCAGAAACTTGCATTCCAAAAGATGACCTAGACAAGAGTTCTTGCAGGCCAAGTATTTGTATATTAAAAACAGACTTTGTTTCATAAAGCCAATTATCCATAAGTACTCTTCTTGAGAAATCAGTTAAATTTTAGCCAGTTGGCAACTATACACCCTAAAGTGATATTTTGAGGCATGTGGATGGAGATCGTATTGCCTATTGCAGGGGTGTCCAAATTTTGGCATCCCTGGGCTACACTGGCAGAAGAAGAGTTGTCTTGGACCACATATTAAATACATTGCAACACATAATCACTCAAAAAAATCCCATAATGTTTTAAGCAAACTTATGATTTTGTGTTGGGCCTCATTCATAACCATCCTGAGCCACATGCAGCCCAAGGGTTGCAGGTTGGACACCCCTGGCCTATTGTCTTCGGGGACAGAAAATTTTATCCTTATAAAAGAGGGAGAAAAAAACCTTCATCCTTATAAAAGAGGAAGATATTAGGTAGGTGAAAGAAAATATGGGCATCCCCAATTTTCTCTTGCTCTGCAGTTATGTTGCCAGATCCTAGGTTGGCACATGACCCATACTGCTGGCTTCAACATCCTGAGTCCCTGATCTTTCTCATCCCACCCCAGGGGTGGAGACTGTCCCAAAAATGGGAACACAATTTGTTCAGGTGTGAAGCTTTACCAGCAGTCAGTGTTGATCAAGATCTGTTAATTGTGTTTATTTATTTCCACATGGGTGATTCTGATGGCCTCTGGTCTTAACTAGCCTTATCAGAGGTTTTCACCCTTGTGTCTGTACAATGCCTTAGACAAAATATCTCATTCTCTAACTCTGGCCTTTGTAGTTGGGTAAGTAACCTGTTTCCCTGCCTTTCAGATTTCCAACAGCCTCAGTTCTTCAAGAGGCCTAGTAGAGTGAGGCAGACTCTCTCTAGGAGGCGGCAAAGGGGGAGATACTTGATCATAGAGGCCCGTAAAAGGCTTGTAACCTGGAAAAAGGATCAATTGGCTATGGGGTGGACCCATCAGAAGTCCACGAAAGCTTGAGAAGATGATTGGTAATTTTGAACAAGCTCCTGGTCATTCCCAAACCCAAGAAAATATAATCCCAGAGAACAAAGGCCTCTCTTGGTGACCCATGCTTGCCCTGTGAGCTGTGCATGTTCTCTCCATAACCGTGTGGTCCTAGCAGCCACGCAGCCAGCAGCTATGTGGACTCCAACTCCAAGCCCCAGGCAGGAGCCTGGGTACAACAGTGCAGGCAGGAACAGCGCTAAGCTGCCTTGGTGGGGACTGAGACCACGTAGCAGCCACCTGCGGACTCAGATGAGTAAGGTTTAATATGAAACAAACTCTGGACACTGGCCTTTGTTTCGGCCTTGCTGAACACACAGTTGGACTTCTTCAACGGCAGGGTGGATGGAGATGGGTCACAGGGGCAGTCTTCCGCTCATATTAATCTTGCCGCATCACCACCTCTTGTGCATGGCTCTGAGGAATGTTTTTTTCAGAATCCCTGAAAGAGTCCCACTTTCACTGGCAGCACAATGGCACTGGCCCTGACTAGAGTGGTTATGTTTGGATTATTTTTATCCTGTCTGATAACTGTAGATAGAAAAGTCAGTGTATCCTGTTCCTTCCCTCCCTCACCTCACACACAATGTTATGATGCTAGGCGTTAACATTTCTGGTGAATTAGTCTCATAAAATTAGTTGTCATTTATTTCTACAGAAAACATCAATATAGATTTCTCTTAAAGGCACCAGGAATTTTTTTAAAGATTATGTAAACCATGTATTTGTATTTTCAATCAATTTCTAAGAGCTCATTTTTGTAGATTTTTTTAGAGATGTATTTTTATTGGTTTTCTCGATTATTATTATTTTTTATTTTTAAATTTAATTTATTGAGTAAATGGTTAATAAAATTATCTAAATTATTTTAGGAAATAAAAAAGAAACCTTTCTGTTAAAGCCAGCATTTCCTTCAATTGTAAGAGGATTCTGTTTGACTTTGACATTAACAAAATTAATTGTTTCATTTGCAGTGCCATTCGGACATGAGATTTCCTACATATCCTGGAGTAAGTACTGTGTTTGAGGGGGTAAAATTGAAATGAAACCTCAAACCCATGTCTGACTGCCTGCTACAATGAAAGCCAAAGTTGTGAGACAGCTGCTGGTGAGAAAGTAATGGTTTATTCAAGTGCCAGTGACTTGAGAAGACAGGG